>BQNB010146500.1:0-16567 GCA_026074375.1 Tanacetum coccineum
TCTATATCTTGATTTTTGTACTTTGACGTAGCACCCCAATGTTACCATTCCGCTGCGACCTAATTTTGGGGGTGTTACACACAGTCTCATTAATATGATGACTTCGGACCAATTCTTCGGACTTGAGAAAGACAATCCTCATGACCACGTCCATTGGTTTAACAAGATAACTTCCACAATTAAATACAAGGATGTGCCGAACTCGGCGATTAAGCTTATGCTTTTTCCTTTCTCTCTTGCGGGGACAGCCCGTCGTTGGTTTGAAAAAGAACCCCCTCCCCCCCCCCCCCGTTCTATTACCACTTAGGAGGATCTTGTTTCAAAATTCATTAACGAATTCTTCCCTCTCTCAAGAACGACAAATCTCCGAAATCATATTTCCAACTTTCAACAAAAGTTTGATGAATCACTTCATGAGGCGTGGGATCGGTACAAAGATCTCCTTCGTGCTTGTCCTCATCATGGTTTCACCGAATTACATCAACTTGATACTTTCTATAATGCCTTAAACCCGGCCGACCAAGATTCCTTGAATTCTCCCGCCGGTGGCAATCTCTTGGAAAGACGGGCTGCAAATGTTTTAAGGATTATCGAAAACAAATCCAAGGTCCGTAATTCACAAAACAAATCGGTTGTTTCTCAAGTGAAATAAAGTGATGTTAATTCTTCTTCTTCCTCGGATATAGCCAAACTTACTCATGCAGTTGATTGATATCTATAGTACGTATAATATAATAGCTATGAAAATTCCCAAGTTACCCTTAAGGAAAATTCACACAAAAATATATTATACGTTAACCGGTAAGTGATTACCAGGTCGTTTTTCCTTAAAGAATTATGAAATTGAGACCTCATTTTTCAATTTGGACAACGATTTGAATGTTTTCGAATATTATGATTTGGTTATCTATTTCTACGAATAAAATCACATAAAATATGCAAGAAATAACAATTAAGCACTAAAACGATTAACGAGAATTAAGCAAAACACGACAAACAAGCAAGTATACTAAAATTTAAGCCTACGAACGCAAATTTAATTTCTAAACCTAAATTAAGATAAAAGAAAATTTTAGAAAAAAGAAAATTATTTTTTTGATTATTTTTCTATTTTTTATGATTTTTTAAAGTTTTTAATAAAGAAAAATGATTTAAAAATAGTAAACTTTACTCTAAAAATCTAGAAAAATTATAGAAAGTGTAAAACAAAAAGCTTGATTTTATAAAAATGATAACTAGAAATAAGCTGAATCAAAAAGCCTTTAAAAGCCCGTATTAAGCTACGGCTTATTTTAAAACTAAGGAAATGAAAAATGATATAAAGGACAACCAGTAGGGTATCTTGACAGATAGCCCTACTGGTGCTGGTGGTTTGAGTGTGTGTGGTGTGAGACGAGTATGTGTTAAAGGCTAGGTATTGGGTTCGAATCCAAGGCCTAGTTTTTTGTGTTTTTTTTTATTTTTCAAAATTTTCAAATCAAAGTTGTAAAACAACTGAAAAGGACTAACTTTTGTAAAAATAGCTTTCTTGAAAACTAGAGAATAAGCTGGAAAAGAGCTATTAAAAGACATAATACACTTAACTATTTTTTGGCTTTTTATTTAAACTAAGGAAACAAAGAAACTAAAATAAGCTTAAGCTTGAGTAAAAAGAGCTATTATTATCCTAAAGCTAATCTAATAAGCACAGCAGAACCAAATTTAAGCAAAAACTAATATCCATAAGCTAAAAATTCCAAATATGCACTTATACTAACACTATCTACCAAACAGTCTTTAAGGGCATCTTTGAGCTTAATTTTCTATAAGCTAGAGGAACCTTATGACAAAATGGCTTGTATTTTTAGAAAGCTTATACTACTAGCTACTTAAAACAACTTTTGAAAAGGAATTTGAAACTCAAATGATCAAAGTAAAAGCTAAATGAAAAGGCTGAATTTACTTAGTACATGCTGAGTATTTGAAAAGACAAAGTGCAAAGTTTGAGCTTAAAAACAGATAAGTAAATAAGCTAATTATAATAAAATAAGCTCAAACAGATTTAATATGACCTACAAACTACTTATGCATGAAATTTGAAAAGCTAAAAATTACTTTTACTAGCTGAATTTTAAGGTTGAAAATGGACTTTTTGCAGTTTAAAGCTGCTGATGCAATTGACACAAAACTTTTAACCAACTAATGCAGACCTTTTAAACTTGCTTCTACAACTATAAAACACCAAAACTAAAGCAGATACACTAACAATATCAACTAGAAACCAGCAAAGCTTAATAAGCTTAAGGATCTGAGCTTAAGTCCACAGATTCTAATTAACAACTTATAAACTATAGAAAACTTGATTAAACCTAGCAATAACCTTGAATCCTGATCTCATAAACCTAAGTATGAGATTTGAAATCACTTTTAAAGAACCAAATGGTGACAAGCAGTACTAACTCAAGTTAGTACTGCTTGACCCAAACACCCCTTTAAAATGAAAAATCCCATATTCAGCTTATGAAAATGAGAGTTAAGGATCAATCTGCAAATACCAGATGGTTACTAGCTTAAAACAAACCTAATGAACATTTATAAGCAATCAAATAAGCCAGAACAATAAGCTAACTATTATGCTACCATTTTTTGGATTTTTATGACAGATTTATAAAAACTACTTGAAAACAGAAATTTAAACTAACAAGCAAAACCAATAAGCATAAAACAACTATATTAAGCACTGATAAGCTAGATTAAGCAGAAATAAGCAAGCAACAAGCAAAATTAAGCTGAATAGAACAGATAAGCTAGGAAATTAAATTGACAGTAAAGTAAATGAAAAAGGAAAAGGAAATGGTACCTACACCTCAGCTAAACAGAGGTGGAATGCTCACAATAGAGCTTATAAAAGCTGCTTAAGCTTTTAGCTTAAGCTTAATCCAATTACCTAATCTAATCCTAACTCCTGACCTTCAGGAACTATTACCTACTTGAAAACTCAGAGCAGCCATCCAATTCCATGGAGTTTTCAAGTAATTAGAGCTTCTAGTAGCTTATGAATGAATTTAAGCTTATGACAGAATTTAAGAGCTTATTCCAACCATTTGCATAAAAGTAAACTTATGAAAAGACAAGCATAATAAGAAAACTTAATTTTTATTAATAATAAAGCTGAGTACAGGAGTGAAAAAGGAAATAAATAAAAATGAAAAATAGAATTTAAAAACATTACAATAAGCATAAGCTAAAAAAACTATTCTAAAGCTACTAAAAACTAGATAAGGAAAAGATGTGAGTGAGAGAGAAGAGCTCTCTATTTATAGGCAGAGAAGGAAGATTCTAGGTCCTCAAAGACGCTCCCCTTTGCTTGATCTCAGCCCTTTAATCTCTCTAATCATTGGATGCTTATTTGAGGCCGTTAGATCAAATTGGAGCACACGGATTGCCACGCTGGCAATCCCACTTCTTTGGAGTAGTTGTGCTTCTTTTGGCCGTGTTTTAGTGTAAATTCCATCAAAAGGTGTGTTTGTTTGTAGCCCACGTGTGATCCTTGTGTCAGTCTTGACCAATCAAAAGCTTTGAGGTGACGTTTTGTTGCTGAGATGGCACTTGGCACTTGGAATCAATGAGGGCCACGTCAATTAAGCTTGGAAGTGATTTTTACCCTTTCAATTTGATGCGTGGTTAATTTTGGGACGAAGGTGAAATAGTAACAAACTAATTTTGGCGCCCAATTCGTTTTTGACTATGTTGACTGAGGGGCTGACTTGGGCTTGGTAGGGATTTGGGCTGGTTATTCTTTTTGGGCTCGAGTAAATGGTTAGGTTATTTGGGTTTAGTTAAGAGACTAACGACCGTTAGTCTTTTATATTAAAAGGACTAACGGTGTTGCCTAAATACACATACCTTTGACCTTTAAAACCGGACTTAAATGATCAAAAACGTACCAAAAATACATTGTATTTGTATGTTTTCACTTATATTGTGCAGGAAACGGATATCCGACAAAAGGACGAAAAATCAAGCCAAAACGGACAAAACCGAGCACGAAATGGAAAGAGCGGAAAAAGCCAAAGTCAAAAAGTCAACAAAGTCAACCCCGACAAAGTCAAAGGTCAAAGTCAAAGCCGAAACCGAAGAAAACTTATTGGGCCAACCCAACCCTTTTTATTGGGCCAAGTCGGCCCAATAAGCCATCAAGTCAAGGCTTATATAAGCCTTAATCTCAAATTGGGCTCAATTTATAAATCTGTCAAGCAAATAGGCCCAATTCCCTTCTATACACCAAACGGCCCAAACTGAACAACACACCAAAGCCCAAAAGCCTATAACTTTCGTTAACCCATAACAGCCTTAACCCTAACTCTGTTAGTCCACAAGGACTGTATGTGTAATAACCTTATATACTTTGGAGGGCCATTTTTGCCTAGTCCCCAAAACTCTTAACACACCACAAGGACTTTCATTGCAATAATACCATACACCTTGAGGGACTAAAGATGTCAAAACCTCAAAGTTTACCCTACACACAGTTAAACCACCAATTTTCTTGCCAAGCCCAAATTGGCACTATTCATTGTCGTTTACCCCTCACCCCTTCAACTACACTCCAAAACATCACTCTCTAAACCTCACCCCACCTCATATGTGTCCAATTGCCACCTTGGCAATCCCAAACCACCCCATTGGATAAGGAATCAAGGGTTATGATCTATACGACTTGGGCACCAAGCAATATTAAGGGCTATGATGGCTTTTGACTTCTCTCTTATAAAAAAAACACACTCCTTGGACTCTCTCTCTGAAGAAACACAGCAAGAAAAGACCAGATTAAGAAGGAGCTCAAGACCTTAGGACTCTAAGTATAAAAATAGGACTAGAATAGCATTTAGTCTTTGTCGAATTTGTTAAGTCCATTCTTTGTATTAACAATTTGTACCAATTTTAATACTTCACTTTACTTTTATTGTCATTTAAATATCTGTCTTTTAAATACTTGCACTGTACCTTTTCTTAAGTTAATGAAATTTACTGTTTTTCTTTAATTATTGTCATTTAAGCTTACTTGTCATTTAAATACTGTTCTTAAGCTTTTGTATAAGCTTCTGTTTAATCAAAAGCCTATATAAAAGTGTGTTTTAAATTCTGTCTAAAAAAATTCAAAAATCACAAAAATATCATAAATCAATGGAGCAAGGTAAATTGTGGATGACCTTGGGTTAGAGCTTCTTGGGAAGCATATAGGTTGGTCTATAGGCTGTTTGAGAGCTTATTCCCTTGCTAAAAGCTGTGGACTCTTATAAGCTCACTTTTTCCAATTTTTTTTCTTTTTACTGTTCATTTGCTTAATTTCTGCTTATTTATGCTTTTTATTGCTTATTTAAGTTGTTTATGCTTGTTTATGTTTGTTATTTGCTTATTATGTCATTTGTTTAAGTTTTATGTCAAAACTGCCTTATTTGCCTTTTAAACTGCTTATGCTTATTTGCTTGTTTTCGGTGCTTATTAATGTGTTTTTATTGTTCCTTATTTGCTTAATATTGTTGCTTGTTATCTGTTTTCCATAAACTTTGCTTAAATTTTTGTTAACCAGCTTGAAATTTTAATTATAAAACTTAAAGGGGTGTTTGGCATAGGGAGTCAAAGTGGGTCAAATTTGGTTTAAAAACCATTGGGTCATTTAGCCAGCTTGCACAAGCCTATTTGAGTGATTTTCAATCTGTTTTCAAAGTTTTTAAGTTTGTAAGGCTTGATTTAAGTTTTTTTCTAAAAGTTGAGTTCAACTGTGGTGACAGAACAGTTGACAAAGCTTATTTGATTAAGGTATTTTAAAACAGTCTTTAAGAGTTTATTTTAGTGTCCTTTTTAAGTATAAAATGCAGTAGGTAAAAGTCTTTTAAGTTGTCATTTGTGCATCTTGTTTTTAGTATAAATCTGTCAAGGCAATTTCCTAGTCAAAAGCCAATTTTCATTTTCAATTTTTAGTCAGTTAAACTTGTTTTTAGGATCCAAATTTTTGAGCATAAGCTCCTTTTAGGTCAAGCTCCATCTGTTTTTACTTATTTTCCATTTTGAACTTAATTTTCTAGCTTATTTAATAGGTTGCATAAGCCACTTTTTTTAAAAAACAAAATCAGCATGTGCTGAGTGCTAGCAGCCTGTTTTCCAAAGCTTTTTCTTGGCTTATCTTTGTTTCAAATTCTATTTTATTTGCTTATTCTTGTAGCCACTTGGACAAGCTTTAAGCCCACATAGCTCATTAAGCCACAAGGTTCCCTTTTGGTGCTTAAAAATAAGCCCAAAAGTGGTCCTTTGGGCTGTTTGCTTGTCTGCCTATTCTGCCCATTTGCTTATTTGATTATTTTAGCTTATCTGTTTGCTTTTCCTTGCTTATTTTTGTTTAGCATTGCTTATTAGGAGTAGTTAACCATCTGTTTTAGCATAGTTTAGTTTTTCTTAGCTTAATTTGCCTCAAGTAGCTTAACAGTTAAGCCTTTTAGGATTTAGTGTAAAAAAGTTAAACTGTTAGCTTCATTTGCTTATTCCAGCTTATTTTTAAGGTTTCAAAAAAGTTGTCTTTTTTTTAAGTTGTTCATTTTTTTCTGTTTTTCAAGTTTGTAAAAAGAAAACTAAAAAAAATTCAAAAAGGGAGGCCAAGGATTCGACCCCTAGACCTCCCCTTTAACACATACAAGTTTCACACAACCAACACTAACCACGATGCCAGTAGGACCATCTGGTCACTACTCCACCTTGGTTATTTTTATACTTGTTTTTCCCTTTTAAGCCTATAAGCCATTTTCTGCTTATTTCTGGCTTATTAGATAAGCAACTTTTCCAGCTTTTATTTTTCATAGGACCAGCTCCTTTCAAAGTACTTTTTTGCATTTTTTCAGATTCTAAATTTGTTTACTATTTTTAATCATTTAATTTCTTTAAAACTGTTTTTAATTCATAAAAAATTATAAAAAAATCAAAAAAATATAATTCTTTTTTTTAAATTTTCTTTTATCATTTAGCACCTAGGAAAATTAAATTTGTTTTTGTAGGGTTAAAATTTTACATTTTGGATTTTTAAAGAACGGGTTTAGGATCCCGTTCTCGTTTTTCGGTTTAAATTACTAGTTTGCTTTCGTTTTTAGGTTTTCCTTAATCGTTTTAGCATTTTAATTAGAAATCCATCCAAAAATCCTTTTAACCATTCAAACACGCGATCACGAACGTTATCACGATTTACAAGTCACGCCTCGTCGGGAAACGACCCGGGGGATTTTTTATTTTACTTTGGATAAAAGTAATTGATTTGAATATCTTGGAATTCTTACTATACTATACTATAATTGAAATATAATCTAACCCTAAAAAGTTTGGTTATATCAATTTGGCATTTTAAGGGTTTTTTGTCATTTTGTGGTTGACCAAGTTTGACCATATTTGACCATGGGTTGACTTTGTGTTGACCATTGCTAGAAAACTTCCGGCTCTTGTGCACTTGTTCCGTCTCGTGTTCGTTTTTGCCCGGTTTTGGCTGTTTTCTTGTGATTTTTGCAATATACGTACCTACACATCATAAATGACAAAACAAGCAATATACAAGCATAATTTGCACAATTTGATCATTTTAGGGTCATTTTTAGTACAAAACGGATATGTGATTTCTCACATATCAAAATTTCCCAAACTAAGTGATTGTCGTGTCCTCACGCAATATTATATGCCATAAAACCAAATACCTCAAAACCTCCCCAAACTAATCCTTTAAAAAGTAGTAAAGTCTTTTGTGGGGAGAGTTTAGAAATCACAAGTTTTAAAACACCTCGTTTTCCCATTTTTCAAAGTTTTTCCATTTTTATACTTTTTCATAATTTCCTACTTATAACTTATTTATGCATGACATAATGTATTGTTTTCATTATCTTTTGATGACTTTTAGGATCACGGAACAAAAAGCACAAAAAGTGTCCAAATGGATAAATTCATCGTCCCCGACTTTTCACTTCTCCAAGCCAAGCTTAAAAACAAGATCATTGTAAATTACAAGTTATGATGCTAACACTACTCATAAAGGTTAATTGTGTACTTACTTTTCCTCCCTTATTTCCTAATTTTGTATCTCAAGATTTTATTTAAGTCATATACCCGAAGGCTCTTTAAGACTTTTATTCGATACTTATTAATTCCAAAAATAAAGAGTAACGGTTAAGACGCAATAATTAGTTCCTAGCCCTTTTCAAAAGATCAAATGTCATCAAGAGTAAGTCCACATCAAGGCGACCAAAATTTGGCTTTTATTAGGTGACTTAAGCAAGGCACCATTTACGTCATATACCCTAATGCTCTTTAAGACATTATATGGACCACAATATTTTTGTTCAATATATCACTATAGACTCTTTTAATGTACAAAATAGACAAAAAATTAGCCAACATTATCCATTCCATATCACCTCTATGGATATTTATGGAATGATAAGGCTATAATTTCACTTATTAGATTTTACTTAACCCATATAACCTATGGCTCATTTATTGGGATTAGCAAAAATATTTATTGTTGTGATTAATGTGTGGATGAATTTATTATATGTTGTAATAGTGGGTATTACCTAAACTTAATCACAATAGGTAACTAAAGAAAACCGCTTTAAACTAACTATTAACCAAAAAACCGCACAAACTCTATTTATTAAGCAAATACTATATAAAGGTTTGAAAAAAAGTTATGGGAGAAAAAAGCCAAAATGACACTTTTGTGCTTTAAAGAATTATAACTATTCTATGGTTTAACATCTAAAACTTATTATTTTACCTATTACATCTCTTGTTACTTACACAATTTAAAATTCTAATAAAGAAATTATGAATACTTAGCCAAAATTAAAAATCGATTTCGGCCTATTTAAAAATCAATTATGAGAACTTGTATAATCTTGTATTTTTCAAGCTAGACTCGCTTTTTACAAGCTCTTGTATAAAAGATTAGCATAATTTTCAACTTATTTAATAAGGTTAAGGATAAAGGCTAAGTTATAAAAACCGTAGGGTCTAAATTTACTTTGTTTTTGATCTCCATCGAAAAACCTACATTCATGTCAATTTTGTTTTAACTTTCACAAGAAAAACTGAATATTAAGACTTTAAATAATTTATCGTATTTTTTTTGCGGAAAAAACGAGGTAACGTGAGAACAAGGGAAAAGTAGGAAAGATCAATATCGAAGATATTACCACCCCATACTAAAATTAAAAAATTATCCTCAATGTTTCCTAGTCTAAGGATCGAATTACACCATACTAGAACTCAAAAGTAGAATGCATATAACCCGAGCATGGAGAAAGCATCACAAAAATATTAAGCCGCCGTTTTATTATCTGTGGCTAAAAGATCGATGTTAGTCGATTAATAATTGGATATCGGATTTCCCCAATCTAATTGAAAGCAAAGGCTAGGTATCTCGAGATGTACCGGGAACAAAACACCAATAACACGAGAGACTTCATAAAATTTTGGTTATTCCTATAAACCAATCACAGCATATTACAAACAAGGATCGGAAGAGTAGTACATTAAGCCGCCTCTCTTAAATTAGAAAAGAAGTAAGAAAGATAAAGCATCGAGGTGCTCCATGAAGTGTTTTGTTTTTGGTATCAAAAGTCATATAGCTTGTACTCGATCCTCGAAATTTATTTGTCGTAGGATAGTTTGGACATCAAGGACTACATTTGTGGTATAGTCCCTTCCGAAGTGTAGACTTATACTCGATGACCGTTCACATTTAATATAGTAGGACCACGGAATGAGATACTCCATTCCGGTCCCTTAAGGGTTTTTCTTGGGCTTGTGGGTACGGTCCGGTCACAACTTATGGTGGGGTTCGGGAATCAGTGGTGTTATGAAGATAAAGAGAAATGGGGTATTTAATGAATTTTATTGACTAATGTATATAAAGAGTGAGAGTTGTAGGCCGTTGTAAATGTAAATAAATTTAGAATTGGGGGTGGGGTTGGTGGTGATGGGTGTGAGGGGGGTTAGGTGGAAGGGGGCTGGTGGTGTTGTGAGAAGGAGAAGTGGTGTGGTTGAGGATGGTGTTAGGGTTGTGGGGGCGGATTGGGGAGGGGTAGGCGGGTAGAGGGGGGGAAGGCGCTTTGATGGGTGGAGGTCTGGTTGATTTCTAGGTTTGTATTTGTATTGTTTTTTGTTTATTATTGTTATTCTTTTTGTTTTGCTCTTTTTTTTTCTTACTTCATTTTTTTTTTTATTTATTTAAGATTTATTCATCGAATAATCTTAGTCTTTTTTTTATAACTATTAAATATGTTTAAAATAAAAAAAAAAAAACAAACAAAAAAACCCAATATAACAAAAAAAAAAAATAAAAAAAAAAAAATAAAAAATAAAAAATAACACCACAAATAATAATCAAATTCATAAAATAAATATCTCACATATAAAAAACCAAAAAAAACATATTGGATTTTAACTTGCCCGAGAACAACTTCAATCGAGAATTAAAAAGAAACACACGATCTCCAACGTAAAAGTCACGGTTTTTGATCTTAGTATCGTGAATCTTTTTGGTCTTCTCTTTGTAAATCAAAGAGTTCTCATAGGCCTGATCCCATAGTTTATTTAATTCGTGAAGTTAAACTTTACGATGATCACCCGCGGTTTGTAGGTCAAAGTTAACTTGTTTCAAGGCCCAATAGGCTTTGTGCTCGAGCTCGATGGGCAAATGACAAGCTTTCCCGTAAACCAGCTTATAAGGGGTACACTCGATCGGGGTTTTGTAAGCGGTACAAAAAGCCCACAAGGCGTCATCAAGTTTATTGGACCATCTTGCTCGATGTTCGCCTACCGTCCTTTCTAAAATCCTTTTTAAACCTCTATTGGAAACCTCCACCTGGCCACTTGTTTGCGGGTGATACGAGGTCGAAAGCCTATGAGTAACGCCATATTTTTTAAGAACTTTAGAAAACTGATCATTACAAAAATGCGTCCCTCGATCACTTATGATGGCCCGTGGGGTTCCAAATCTAGAAAATAGCTGCTTTAAAAACTTAACCACTACTCGGGCGTCATTGGTGGGGAGCGCTTTCGCTTCAACCCATTTTGAAACATAGTCGACAGCCACGAGAATATAACGGTTCCCTTTTGAAGACGGGAAAGGTCCCATGAAGTCTATACCCCAGACATCAAAGATTTCACAAATTTGAATCGAATTTTGAGGCATCTCATCTCGTTGTGAAATTTTTCCTTGACGCTGGCAAGAATCGCATGATTTTACTAAGTTATGAGCATCTCGATATATGGTGGGCCAAAAGAAACCGGCATCAAATACTTTCTTCGCGGTGAGATTCGCACCATGATGGCCCCCGGTGGGTCCTTCATGACAAGCTTTGAGGATATCGAAAGCTTCTTGGCCATGCACACACGGGCGAATGATTTGATTCGCACATATCCGAAAAAGATAGGGATCGTCCCAAAAGTAGTGTTTTACGTCCTTAAAGAATTTCTTTTTTTGTTAGGACGACATCCCCTTAACGATAAAATTCCCCGCATGGAAATTTGCAAAATCGGCAAACCATGGGGTACTTTCACTAGATATAACTCTAAGAGTTTCTAAAGAAAATTTTTCATTTATGTCTTTATTTTCTAACACACCCTTATGAGGATTCTCAAGTCTAGATAAATGATCGGCCGCGAGATTCTCACTTCCCTTTTTATCACGAATAATGCTATCAAACTCTTGTAGGAGGAGAACCCACCGGAGCAATCTCGGCTGGTCATCTTGTTATTATCTACGAAGGTATTTAAGAGCCGAGTGATCCGTATACACTATTCTTTTAGATAAGACAAGATATGGCCGAAACTTTTCAAAAGCATAAACTACGGCAAGCATTTCTTTTTCCGTCGTAGTGTAATGAATTTGAGCTTCGGTCATTGTCTTACTAGCATAATGTATAGGCTGAAAATGCTTCGTCTTTCGTTGTCCCAAAACCGCACCAATCGCAAAATCCCTAACATCACACATGAGTTTGAAAGGTAGGTTCCAATCGGGGATAACTAAGATCGGAGCTTCGGTAAGCTTCTTTTTAAGAGTCTTAAAAGAATCAATACAATATTGAGAAAACACAAATGGTGTTTCCTTTACAAGAAGGTGAGTCATAGGTCTAGCTATCTTAGAAAAGTCTTGGATAAATCGTCGATAAAAACCGGCATGACCAAGGAAACTCCTAACACCTTTTATGGACTTTGAAATTTTATGCCCTAATACAATTCCTTCTCTACACATAAAATGACACTTCTCCCAATTTAGAACTAAATTCGTGTCTTCACACCTTTTTAGCATGTTGTCTAAATTGGAGAGGTAAGTAGCAAAACTATCCCCAAAAACTGAGAAATCATCCATAAAAACTTCCATAGTCTTTTCGATCAATACATGGAATATGCCATCATAATACCTTTGTAACGTATCGGGATCATTACACAAGCCAAATGGTGGCATGCGCGACAGGTAGGCGAAAGTTCCATAAGGCATGTAAAGTAGTTTTCCTCTTGGTTTTTGGCTCTATTGAATTTGAAAATACCTCGAAAATCCATCTAGAAAACAATAAAACTCATTTCCGGCTAATCTTTCTAACATTTGGTCCATAAATGGTAATGGAAAATGATCTTTACGAGTAGCTTCATTTAATTTCCTATAATCAATACAAACTCTCCACCCGGTAACTAATCGTGTTGGAATCAATTCATTATCTTCATTAGCAACAACGGTTATACAGCCTTTCTTTGGTACACAATGCACGAGGCTTATCCATGGGCTGTCGGAGATCGGGTAAATCATTCCGGCATCAAGAAGTTTGATTACTTCCTTCTTGATTACCTCGTGAATTTTTGGGTTAACCCGTCTTTGACTTTGTACCGTGGGTTTATAATCTTCCTCCATCAAGATTTTGTGAGTGCAAAACCGAGGGTCGATACCCTTGATGTCGGTGATTTTCCAAGCAATGGCCCGTTTATGTGATTTAAGCACCTTTAAGAGGGCTTCTTTTTCATCATCTTTTAAACCTTTTGCAATAATCACGGGTAACTTATCAATTCCTTCTAAATAAGCATATTCCAAATGAGATGGTAAATCTTTTAACTCTAATTCCGGAGGCTCTTCAATTGAAGATTTTGCCTTAGTCACTTCTACTTGCTTAAGGTTCATCGGAGGGAGTTGAAACGGGTCATTATTCAACAATTTTTCAATTAAGCAAATATCTCCCTCCGGATCACAAACGGCATGATCAATTTCTGGTGAAATTGAATCATCCTTGAGAAAAGCCTCTATTTCTTCCAAAATGAAGTCACTTTCCTCGAACGGAGTGAAGGAAAGAAAAGAGTCAGAAATAATAGGCTCAAAAGTCGTGGTGGGATTGCCACCCGAAGAATTATTAGAAAAACCTAACACTTCTTGAGCATACTCCTCACTAGCAACATCAATGACGTCAATTCGGTTTACCGACATATCATCATATGTAGAGGAGTATCTCGTAGTTTGATCGAGATTAAAAGTCATGGCTTCGTCATTAACCCGAAGGGTTATTTCTTCTCCATAAACATCAATTAAGGCACGACCGGTCCTCAAGAAGGATCTCCCTAGAATGAGAGGAACCCGAGGATCGGCTTCAAAATCAACAACAACAAAGTCGGTAGGAAAGTGCATTTTGACATAAACGTCCTCGGCGAGTCCTTTAGGATGAGTTATGGAACGATCCGCTAACTCGAGAGTCCTCCGAGTGGGGGTAAGTTCGGGTAGGGAAAGCTTTTTCCAAATGGAAAGAGGCATAAGATTAATGCTAGCGCCGAGATCGGCCAAGGCGTGACATACATCCATTCTCGGGAAATTACAAGGTATCAAAAACTTGTCGGGATCTCCAAGCTTTTCGGGAAGCTTTTTGAGGGGAATCGCCGAACAATTTTCGTTCAACGGTATCTTAGCTAATTCAAGTAATTTTTCCTTATTTATGAGCAAATTCTTAATCGTAGGTGCAAATCTAGGCATCAAAAGTAAAGCGTCCGCGAAGCTAATATCGAAGCGCAAATCTTGAAAGATTTGAAAGATCTTCTCCATTTGATTCGAAGCTTTTGCACGGCGCTTTTGATCATTAAGTCTCGAAGGATATGGAATACGAGGCTTAGGTGAAGTCTTCAGAACATCGGGTTCCAGAATCAAAATGGGAATAACCGAAGGTTGGATGTGAGCAGGAATTGTTTGTTCCTTATCCGTTGTCTCCTCAATTTCTCGTTCCACTACCTTCTTCGAAGAAGGATTAGTAGGAATCGAGGGTCCCTCGTAAGCAACACCACTACGAGTAGTGATAGCTTTTATCTCACCCTTCGGGTTTGGAATTGTATTACTAGGAAGAGTACCCAAAGTTGAGGCTTGGTTTTGAAAGAAACTTCCTAAAATACTCCTCATATCATTATTCAAATTTCTCCTAAGATTTTCCTCTTGTTTAGTAAAAGTCCCTCTCAATTCATTAATTTGACTTTGCATATTTCTTATTAATGACTCATTAGCTTTCACATAACTTGAAAATTCACCTGGAACAACTTGTTGAACTTGATTATTCGGAACTTGAAAATGTTGGTTTTGAAATCCTTGATTTTGAAAATTTCGAATACATGAGTCATTTGGCCCTTATTTTGAAAATTCACGAACATGTTATTTTGGAGGCTTTTTTTAAAACCTTGTTGTCCAATGAAAATTATTTCCCCGATTAAAATTATTTCCTTGATTTTTATTTTGATTAAACCTATTTTGACCATTGTTTTACACCGGAGCAAAACCTGGTGGAGGCATGTAGATGCTAGCACGGTTTAAAGGGTTAACTTGATTGTAAGAACCCGTCGCCGCACAAACACTAGATTGATTACTATCAGTATTAGGACAATTATAGTAACCATGAGCACCACCGCAAGTAACACACGATTCCTCAACTGCTTTAACCGGAGCGGGAGTAACAACTTTCTTAGCAACAATCTCAACTAAGGTTGAAATTTGTTCCGCAAGTTTATCTATTCTATCATCCGTTTTACTAGAAGTCGTATTCACCCTAGAAACATTTCGGTTGTTTCGTGAATAACGAACTTTTGACTTATTCTCGATAATGTTCAAAGCTTCTCTAGTATTCTTACTCAAAAGGTTTCCACCTGCCGCAGCATTTAAGGAGTCTTGATCGTTATCATTTAAACCGTTATAAAAAGTATCAACTTGAGTTAACTCCGTAAATCCATGGTGGGGACAAGCTCTAAGTATTTCCTTAAATCGTTCTCATGCCTCACTAAAGGTCTCCTCGAATTTTTGTGTAAAATGAGAGATTTCATTCTATAAGTGAGTGGTCTTCGAGGGAGGAAAAAATTGATTCACGAATTTGGTTACGAGATCGTCCCAAGTCAAGATCAAGTTAGGAGGCTTTTTTTGGTACCAAATTCTAGTGGCCCCCTCGAGTGAGTATGGAAACATCATCAACTTAATAACATCGTTCGGTACATCCCTAAATCGTAAAGTCGAGGTAATCCTTTTGAAATTATTAATATGAGTGTGGGGATTTTCCCTCTTATATCAGTGAAACGGGCTAGCTTGAACTAATTGTAACAAATTCGTTTTAATCTCAAAGTAATCCGCATTAATTTTCGTTATAACAATAGCTTCTCCGTACCCTTCCGTGGGTGCTCGGAGCAGATCTTCCATTGTACGATTATCCGCCATTAGTGCAACGATAGTACGAAGCTCGGGTTCGACTACGTTTGGAGCAGGTCTTCTATTTCGACGTCTCGGAATGGTTACATTTCAATTATTTGGAAAATTAGAATTTCTAGTGCGCATGCACTAAGCAAACAAAACCGATAAAAGAAATGAGAAAAGCAAATATTTTTGGTTACCAAATAATCAACAAACTTAGGGTAACTCCCTTTAGTGAAATTTCGTAAGCAACGAGGGACGTAGTGGGAGCGAATCGCCTTAAAACGTTTATCCCTTCAGGTCGTAGTTCCTTGGAACAACCCTCCTAAAAAGCTTATTTCAACAAAAGAGGTGCGTCTTTTTCATAAGTGACACAAGACGGTAATTTTTTGAATCTTTGGTTTGGAAACTTATTAATGGAATATTCACAAGTTCTCTAGTAAGAGAATTAAATTGCTAGTGTATTTTAGTAATTAAGAGAAAAATGAAGTAAATGCGAAAGAGCAAATATTTTTGTATTTTTGTATTTATTTAACTTCTACTTATAATAAAAAGAAAATAAAAATATTTTTTTACTTTTTATATTTTATACTATTTTTTGTATTTTTTGATTTTTTTCAAAAGCGTAACTTTTGAAGACGAAAGGTTCTTCAAATCACAATCGACAAATGCAAACGAAGGAATCTTAATCACAACTCCCTGGCAGCGGCGCCAAAAATTTGATTGATATCTATAGTACGCATAATATAATAGCTATGAAAATTCTCAAGTTACCCTTAAGGAAAATTCACACAAAAATATATTGTACGTTAACCGGTAAGTGATTACCGGGACGTTTTTCCTCGAAGAATTATGAAA
>BQNB010146503.1:0-11504 GCA_026074375.1 Tanacetum coccineum
GCCTTAGGACATTTAAGAACTTATACAAACATACTCACGCGACTACACTTTCTTCTTGAGGTTTTCATTATAATGAGACTTTCCTCATAACGCGGTTATATTAGTCATAAGATCCGTAATGATATTTTTGAGATACCTATTTTGATGGATTAAATATCCTAGATAAACTTAGCCAAAAATTGTTGGTATATGGAGAAGTGTCGAAACCTCTAATTTTTGCGGAATAAAGTTATCAGCGTCTTGTTTAGAACGAGTTATCAAACCTTAAGTCTTTTCTTGGTCACACAATCGGATGACACGAACTTAATCTCGGGACGAGATTTCTTTAAGGGGTAGGTACTGTAATATCTGAGAATTTTCGAAATTTTGAATGACGATTTTACCCTTCGTCTTTTATTGTCACATAAAAGCGATTACCGCGTAACCGGTAATTTTTAAAAACATATTTAAAAGAGATATATGTTATTCCTAAGTTGATTTATGATAAATGAGCAGCTAAATCACGTTTTCATTATTCGGACTCTAAAGCAATTTGATGTAAAATGACATTTCTAACAACTTTTTAGTTTTGCCCGAGACCCGAAAACTGTCAGAAAGTGACTGAAATGCCCTCGCATGATTTTAGAAACAAGAAAATAATTAAATTATATTTAAATAACACTTTTTATTAAATAAAAATATTTAATAAATTAATCATTATTTTATTCGAAAACGTTGGTTGATAACGCAAATATTTAGGTTAGAAATTTGTTTTTTTATTTTTACTTTCGGACGAGACATAACTGAGTCACCAAGTAAATAACAAATATTTATATAAATGCTACGATGTATTTATGAAATACTATCAAGTAAATACTCATTTTTATCAGAAAAATGATTTGGAAAACAATGGCGCAAGTTTAGTATTTTGAAACATCCGTTAAGTCACTTAAACGTGTCCCGAACCGATAGTTATCAAAAACTATATTAAAAAGTTACAAAATAAACCCTAGACTATTGGGTATTTATCATTTTATATTAAAATTTTTATTATATATATAAAATTTTTATATACATTTTCATTTTCCATCTCAAACAATACACACACACAAATACATCACTCTCTTCTCTCTCCCTCAATTCCGGCCACCGCCCCTCCCCTTCAGTCAGCCGCCGTCGCCGGAAAACTTTTATGGCGAGCGTTCCGGCCGAAACCAAAAATGGTTCTTATCACCCGATCTATCCGATCCCCATAGTCACTCGCCTCTACGCGCCGTTTCCCCTCCCCCTCTCTGGCTGCCTCAGCCGCGCCACCACAACCATCCACCCACCGCTGTTGTTATCTCCACGACACCACCACCCCCTCCGCTGTCACCACCAACTCGACACCAACTCCATGACACCACCACTGTGCAAACAGCCAGGGTGCGTTTGGCTTATCTTGAAACACCACAAAGGATGCGTTTTGTTGTGGTTATAAGCCAAGGGTGTTCGTTTGGTTTTCTAAATCACCACCAGGGTGCGTTTGGTTTGGGTTTTGCACCACAAAGGGGTGGTTGTTTTCGGGTTTGGCACCGCAAGAAGGGTGCGGTTTGGTTGTGGGTACACGGCACCGAAGAGGGTGCGGGTTGGTTGGCTGCCACCACCACAATGGTGCGTTTGGCAGTCACCACCAACAAAAGGTTCGTTGGTTTTTATGTTCACACCAAAGGGGTGCGTTTGGTTTTTGTTGTAATACCAAAAGGGTGCGTTTGTTTTGATATAAACACGACAAGGGCGTGTTTGGTTTAGGTTATAACAGCCATGGTGCGTTGGGTTGTCAGAATCGCCAACAAGGGTGCGTTTGGCTGAAACAAAAAACGTAAGGGTGCGTTTGGCTGTTGGACAGCCAAAGGATGTGTTTGGTTTATTGCAGGAAACCGTAAGGGTGGTGTTTGGATTAACAGAATTGGAATTAGGGGTGTTTGGTTGGGCAGATTCGGCATAGGGAGCGTTTGGTTTAGCGAAACAACAAGGGTTCGTTTGGTATATATAACCTTAACTAATAAAAATATACCAAGATTTGATATAAATATTAAAATCGGACCGGTGGTTAATTGGTTAAATAAATGTGACTAATTATTATTTTTCGGATACATTATATCAGACTGGTGACGAGTTTAAAATACTATGATTCGTAACGAAATTACAATATGGAAATAATGTTTATTAAACGATAATAAATAAACACACTTGAATTGTTAGAATGTATTCTATTAAATTAAATTGGGAAAGTTGATTTACAACAAAGTCTTTCGACTTGGGATCGTTTTATAAACGGAAAGGTCATGAAGAAATTTTATATAAAATTTCGTTATTTAGTAGTGTTTTACTAAAACTTCTATTATTTTAGAAACCCGGTAATAGGGACTAAGTTATATTTTAAAGATATATTAAATTATAACTGTACAATAACCCGACGACGAACGAAAACTATACTTTTACAAATGAGGTAACGATTTTAGCCACTATCCGTCGATAAGACGAAAGATTAATTTATAAAATATTATTTTATAAATTCCTGACTAGAAGGTAAGATCATAACTTTTGTAAAATCTTTACAAACATCGTTTACATGATTCGTAACTTTAAAACGTGCGTTCACTTTTATACGAGAACTATTATTAAGTAAATTGGTGATTTCCCGAACGCGTGTCGAAACGTTTTGTTTCAATTATTTTCTCGCAATTCTTATATAATACTTGCAAAGTATTATATACCGCGATTATTTATTTAATTGGTTTCTTTTGTTATATAATTCACGGTATGAATTATATACTTGGTTATTTTTCATATGTAATATATATACGGAATATATTACACACTTTGGGTTTACTTTCGATTTACTTTATTTAACCAACCACCAAACTATTACAACTTGAAATCTAAATCTTTTATCAACATGTCGCGTTGATGTAACCATTCATCGGGAAACCCAAACCCATTATCCTAGGCTAGTGGGACTTAGCCGTTTAAGATTGGTTGCAACTTCTTGATTGAGCCGCTTCGTCTTCCGTTCGTGTTGTGCATATTAGATGCCTATCTGTCAATCGTTCTACAACATCAAGGTGAGTTTATAGCCCCATGTTTTACTGGTTTTACATATATTTTTGGGGTGAGAACATGCTTGTTTACAAATTCATTTACATGGTTGATTACAAATTGGTTTACATACTCATTTACATAGCTCGCTATGGGATACATTACTTGACTTCATTTTTGGTCACGAATGCATATTTTACTTTTGTTTTTTGGGGTGAGAACATGCTTGTTTTCAATTGCTTTGAAATGGTTGATGACAAATTGGTTTACATACTCATTTACTTAGCTCGCTATGGGATAATCATTACTTGATTTCAATTTTTTGGTCCACGAATGATATATTTAACTTTGATAAAGGATTAAGGATTAGCTTAAGCGGAATTGAAACTGTTGACTAAATACGGTAATGCTCGGGTGTTCTTGGAGGGGACACCGGTAACGGGAGTACTATTTGTGCTTTAATGCCCGGGTGTTTTTGGAGGGGACATCGGGGTAACGGCGTGTATATATATTCTTTAAGTCATTGTCGGGTATATTCTGGAGGGGACACCTGTGATGGGTATATTGATGTCTAGTCCACTGCGTCATTGAACTGTAAAATCACTTGGGGTTGACGCGCGAATGTTATAAAATTGATCTATTTGGCGAATTGATATCCCCGTTCGGGTGTTTAGCTATCACTTGGCTAACGCAACGTTATAGCATGTTGTCTACGCGCTGTTATTTTAAAAATAGATCTATTGGGGATTGACAATCCCCCGTTTCGGGTAATTAGCTATCCCTAGGGTAAACGAACGTTATAACATGTAGGATATACGATTGGTTGGGGACTTAACGGGCCCCCAACAATTACACATGGAATTATTTCTGTTATTTTAGTGCAGCGATTTCGTGTACTTAGAGTCATTTTTAATCACTGTTTATACTCACATTGGATATTTACTGTGCCTTGAATAAGTGGCAATACATACTTGGATATTCATTTAGGTGATTTTAAATTGGTTCATGCTTTCATTTATAAATCTTTGGGATTCGGATTGGTACTTTTTTGGTAAACATTAAATTGGTCGTGAATTCTGTATATTTTATTTGGGATTTTTACTGGTTATTGTGATGACACAGTGGAAAAATTCATTCATTTGAAACTTTAAATTAATATTTTATTAACTCCTATGAACTCACCAACTTTATGTTGACCGTTTTAAGTATGTTTTTCTCAGGTGATATAGATACTTGGCTTACTTGAAGTGTATTGGAGTCTTTATATTCAAGTTTTTTATGGTGATGCAATTATGGGACAAATGTTATATCTGTTTCAAGGAAATCAACAAAATTATTTTTCAAACGACACATTTAGAGGTCGTTCTCTTGTATCTAGCGCTGTGTATTATGAAGTAACTCCACCGGACATACATTCCGCTGCGAACACGCATTTTTAAAGGTGTTACATACAAGCTCCAAATCCTTAATTCCAAGTTCTTTTAACAGACTAACAAGCCAAGTTACTTTACAACATGTTAGAGCCATGGCCCTATACTCTGCTTCTATAGAGGACCTGGAGACAACAACTTGCTTCTTTGACTTCCAGCTAATTGGTGAATCTCCCAAAGAAATGCAGTAACCAGTAGTTGATCTCCTTGTCATGGGACAACTTGTCCAATCTGAATCACAATATGCTTTGAGCTGGACTGCAGAATCCTTAGCTAGTAAGATTCCTTGTCATGAAGAATTAAGTAAATATCTCAAAACATGTTTGACTGCTTGCATATGAACAGAGGTAGGAGACTGCATAAATTAACTGAGAAGTTAAACTGTATAGCAGATGTCTGGTCTAGTAATGCTGAGAAAAATCAGTTTACCAATGGCTATAAACTTCAGGATCTGGCAAAGGAGTACCAACATCAGCTTGCAACTTTAGATTAGGATCCGTTGGTAATTTGTATGGTTTGTTGTTTAGAACTCCCCATTCTTTTAGAAGTACTTTGGTGTACTTATGTTGAGAGATAAAAATTCCTTGAGATGATCTGCACACTTCTAACCCCAAGAAATAGTTTAATTCTCCCAAATATTTCATGTGAAATATTGAGCTTAATTGAGCTTTGAGTGTACTGATTTGAATTTGATCATTGCTAGTGATTAGTAAATCATCCACATAGACCAAGACAAGTGTAAAACTTGAACCTTCTTTCTTTACAAACAAGGAATAATCAGTCTTGGATTGAGTGTAACCAAACTCAACTAAATCACTTGACAGTTTAAAGAACCAATGTCTTGGTGCTTGTTTAAGCCCATAAAGAGATTTCTTTAATTTGCAGACTAAGCTTAAATCAAGAGAGGTTGAAACAGTAACTTTATTACCTTTACCAGTATAACCAAGAGGTGGTCTCATATAAACTTCTTCCAATAAATCACCATGAAGAAAGGCATTAGATACATCCATTTGACATGTATCCTATCCTTTAAGAGCTGCAACTGCTAACAATGACTTGACAGTAACCAGCTTAGCAACAGGGGAAAAAGTCTCTTCATAATCAACACCATGTCTTTGTCTGTTTCCTTGAATAACTAACCTTGCGTTCTTCCTTTCCTTAGTACCATAAGCTTTGAGCTTAGTCTTAAAAAGCCAATAAGAACCAATTGCTTTCTTATCAACAGGCAAAGTAGTCAACTCCCAAGTACCATTGTCATCCAAAGCTTTTGGTTCTAAATCCATTGCAGCACACCATTCAGGATCCAAAATAGCTTCCTTGAAACTCACAGGATCCTTTTGAGCCAAAAGAGCAGTAACAAAGTCCTGAAAATCTGCTTGAAGGGGTGTTTGGGACACTGAATTGGCTCTTGGTGTATGGGTCAAGACAAAGTCTTTGAGTTTGTTTGGTATGGTAGATGTTCTAGTGGACTTTCTGGATGGTAATAGAGGAAAATCAGATGAGTTAAACTAAGGTGCTTGATTTTCAGAAGCAGAATTAGAGGTTTGAACAGTCTCTGGAACTGGTGTTTGGATATTGGAGATTAAAGCATTGTTGTTTGTATTATTTTGTGGAGGTAAGATATTATCAACAAAAAAGTCATCATAGACATTTTCAGAGTGAAATTGACAAGTAAAAGTTGCAGGTAAAAGTTTTATAAACTGTTGCAGACTATCTGATGCATAAGGAAACACTGTTTCATTAAATACAACATCTCTTGATACAAAAGTTATATGATTTGTAAGATTGTAAAACTTATATCCCTTATGTTTTGTAGGATATCCCAAAAATACACAAGGTACTCCTCTGGGATCAAACTTATCAGCAGTTCTAGAAGGATTGCTTACCACTGCTAAACATCCAAACACTCTCAAGTTGTCATAGTTAGGCTTTTTTTCAAGAAGAATTTCATAAGGAGTCTTATTACCAATAACAAAAGAAGGAATTCTGTTTATTAGATAGGTTGCAGTTGTGATGCAATCTCCCCAAAATTTCAATGGTAGTTTCGAGTGAAATCTAAGAGCTCTAGCAGTATCAAGGATATGCCTATTTTCCCTCTCAACTCTGCCATTTTGCTGAGATCTATCCACACATGAGGTTTGATGCACTATACCTTGGCTTTCTAAGTAAGGACCACACTGTCCTTTAACAAACTCCAAGGCATTATCAGACCACACTGTCCTTTAAGGAAAGACTTAAGAGCATCAAAAGCATCAGATTTTTGTTCTAGCAAATACACCCAAGTACCTCTACTGTAATCATCCACTATTGTCAGAAAATAACTAAACTTCCCATTGGTTGGTACTTTATAAGGACCCCGTATATCTATATGAATGAGCTGAAATCTACAAGTACTATGAGAAACACTTAAAGAATAAAGAAGCTTAGTAAACTTTGCCATAGGACAAGACAAACAATTATCAGAACTTGTTTTGATCAAAGAAACTGGCAAATCATTCATACATTTCAACTTTGTATCAGATACATGTCCTAGTCTATGGTGCCACAAACCATAACTATCTCTAGGAACTTTATTATCAAACTTCAAATTTCCTAAAGCAGACAAAGAAAACTTTTGCATAGAGTCTTGCATCAACTTTGAGACCACAAAATCAATCTTATCATGAGTAACATTGACAAGATGGTACAAACCTTTCTTCATGCTACCCAATCCCGTCACATTCCTCGTTGTCAAGTCCTGAACAACACAGAACTTAGGATAGAATGAAACCCCACTTTTACTATCTTCAGTTAATTTAGAAACAGATAACAGACTGAACTTAAAAGATGGAACTACTAACACATCTTTTAGCATAATTCCATTATTCAGTTTTACTTTTCCTACATGTGAAATGACAGACATATCTTCATTTGGCAATCTAATTTGTGGCTTAATTTTCAATTGATATGGATCAAATATACTATCATGAACTAGTGTCATATGGTCTGATGTACCAGAATCATAAATCTAGTTATCTAAAACTTCAAGTTTATCAATTTGGCTACTAAGACAAGTTATACTTGCCACAAATTGATGATCAATTTCTTCTTCTAAACTGCTTAATGTACTCATTTGCTGCATAGTTTTCATGAGTTGCTCAAATTGTTGAGGAGTAAAACTGATATTGTCGCTTTCTACATGAGCTGCTGTTCTAGGAACATACTGCTGATTCCTCCCCTGAGTCTACACTTGTCTTGTTTGCCTTACTTGTTGTGTTCCTTTGAACTTAACATGCCATGGTGGATATCCAACCTTTTTCCAACACTTGTCATAGGGGTGAGCATACCGGACCGTCGATCGGACCGTCGACCGGACCGAACCGGACCGGACCGAAGGTATTTCGGTCCGGTCCGCGGTCTGGTGTTTTGGACCAGTTCGGTCCTCGGTCCGGTCCGGTCCGACCAAAACCCGATGATAATGCGTGTAGGACCGGACCGGACCGAAAATCGACCCGAACCGGACCGACCCGGACCGGACCGTACCATTTCGGTCCGGTCCTCGGTCCGCCATTTTGGCTAGTTTCGGTCTCGGTCCGGTCCGGTCCGGTCCTTGGACCGTGCTCACCCCTACACTTGTCTGGTAGATGCCATTTGAATCCATAAATAGAACACTTTTCTTTCACAATTCCTTGACTTAGCAAGGCTGTAGACTCAATACCAGCAGATGATTTGAACTACAACCTCTATGGTTCCTCTTGTTGAAGTAAAGAACAAGCAACTTCAATACTTGGCAATGGATCAATCATCATTTGACTCCTTTGATGACTAAAATGTTCTTCAAGAACATTAAGAAACTGGAAAATCCTTTTCTTTTCTTTTTGCTTATTCAGAGCAGCCAAGAAAACTGAAATTTCAAGAGTAACAACAGCAAAAAAAGAGAAGGGTTAGAAGTGTCATATTAGCATTCTTTAGGGACTATTCTTGTACAGTGCAAGTGGTGTGGGTTCAGGTGTAGATGGAGCCATGGATATGAATCAAGCAATACAACAATGATTAGAGTAACACAATGCGGAAAACATAGAAGAAAATAGAGTAACAAACACTCTTAAATCAGTTATAACAGAATAACTGATTTGTAACAGAATAATGACTCAGAACTCCATTGATAGAGCTCTGATACCATGTGAAGTTCAGTGATTGAAAGAATGAAAGAGAGGGAAAAATGATTGTTTCATTGATTTACAAGAAATGTAACGGAATTACAAACTATTTAAAGACAAGAGGACTAACTAACTAAGTACAAGAATAGTCCCTAAAGAATGCTAACATGACACTTCTAACCCTTCTCTTTTGCACAAATTCATTAAACATTACGAAGTGTATTATATTAAATGCCAAAAACACATAAAGTTACAACTTGATGAACCTTAAAAAGCTCAAACAATGATCTTCAACACAGAACAAATCCATATAGGCAACATCCCTCATCCCAAAATAGTCTATAACTCTATGTATCATTCACAATGTTTATTTTGAAATTGTAAAAACAGGATTTTGATAGTGGCATCTTAATTCATACATAATTCCAAAGAACAATAAAATAACCATTACGTCGATCGATTTCACGCGTAACACATACAATGATAATATAATTAGGCTTCTTCAAAATTAAAAAAGAACAACAATTTTAATGACATGCTACTTAATGAGATAACATGATAAAAAGATAACTCAAACATAATACTATACATACTATTTCGGTAGAAGTAGTTCTAGTTTGTTGCCTTGATAAGAGCTTGCAAAACCAATTACAGAGAAGTAGCGAGGTTATGATAGAGTGGTGAGCGATTTACAAAGGTGTGATACTTTAGATAGGATGGAGGATAGATAAACAATGGTTTGAAAGATTGAATTTTTTTAACTTTGGGTGAGAAAGGGGAAAAAACAGATTTGAGGGAAAATAGCTTTTGAAGGGGCGGGAATAGTTTACCCTAAATTTTCATTTTGGAGGGGTGGGAGGCGGTTTATACTTTTCATTAGATAAATGTCTGATTTTTTTTAAATGTTTGCAACACTTTTAAAAATAGTTGCATTAGATCCATAAATGCAACACTTAATTTAGAAATATTGCTTAATGTTCAATGTTTTATATAGAGCAACACATTTAAAAAGTGTTGCTTATAAAATGTTGCAATAGCCATATTTTGTTGTAGTGTTTGTTAACATGCATCTACAATTACAATGGTGAATTCAATTAGCAAAGGCTATCATTTAATATCAGTGCAACAGGCTGTATAATCTCAAAATCACAATGGGATTTTAAGTTGAACATGTAACTATTACTCCTTAGGGTAGTCATGTAACGGTCTACTTTAATGTTCTCATATTGTTGAAGTTGGTATGCAATAAGCCAAAAATATATCTTGTATGTGCCTAATAGACAACAAGTTATTTAGCATCAAGATCATTGGGCAGAGTTCAAACTGTGGGTAAACGTGGTGTCACCTCAACACTTTTTCTTTTTTACCAATTTATCACATGGCACCAAAACACCATCTCCCTTGTACAAAAGGGGCAATATTCACCCAAGTAAATAATCCTAGTTAACGTAAGTTTCATTATTTCTACTGTAAGGTTCGATAAATGTAACTTCGAGCTCCTACCTTCGTTCTCTTGATTATTATTTGTGAAAGTCATAACAGTACAACAAATTGGTCACTTGTTCACACTTTTTTCTTCGCACTTTTTAAATTGTGAACTTTTTTTTGAACATATTCACACTTATGAGTGTGAAAAAATTATTCACACTTAAAAGTGTAAGGAGTTGTTTTCAAATCATATTGTTTCAAAATCTCCACTCTTAAAAGTGTGAACACTTTTATAAATCTTCACACTTACAAATGTGAAATTATTTGTTACACCCATTTTGTTCACACAAATTAAGTGTGAACTTTTCAACTCCACACACTATAAAGTGTGAACACGTGCTTTAATAAGTGTGAAAAGTTAACTATTTTGTTGTAGTTATAATGTAGTTGAATAAGGATTTCTTATGTCTAGTAATATGTTTTTTATCTTGATTCTGAAAACAACAACTGATAATATACATGAAACATGAAAGATATTATGTAATATCGATTTCTTAAGTTTAGTGATAATGTAATATATACTTCTATTTTTAATGATAATAAGAAACTTGATTTAACTAATCGAGACATGTCGATTGTACATGGTATGTACCGCGTTAAGATTGTTTTCTATCCATTTACGGGATATTTTGTGTAAGAAAATCTTAAATAGTTAAAAGGTGAGGGTCCGTTTTGTAATTTTTTTTTACTTTGGGCCAGATTTTAGGCTATTTTTTTGGCTAATTTTTTCCCGGATATTTCATTTTTTTGTACGGGTTAATTTTTTCCCGAATATTTTCTTTTTTTAGGACGGTTCGATATCTTTTTTTTTAACCCGATGAATGCAAAAAAGTTGTGAACAATAAAAACTTGACGGGTTTTTTTTTTAAATTTTTTTACGGGATTTTTTGTGTAAGAAAATCGTAAATAATTAAAAGTTGAGGGTCCGTTTTGTATTTTTTTTTTTACTTTGGCCAGATTTTAGGCTAATTTTGGGCTAGTTTTTTTTTTACTTTGGGCCACATTTTATGTGAATTTTAGGCTAGTTTTATGGCCGTACTGTAGCACTGTAGCGTACTGTAGCAGCCACAGTGCAAAACGACAATGGATTTGTCGACAAATGTGTATATTAGTAATAATTTTTTTTATATGACTTATATGTTGGACCTCATGTTTAAAGTGTTTTTTTTGCTATATGAGTTTTTTTAAATATAATGAGTTGTGCAAAACGACAGTGGATTTGTCGACAAATGTGTATATTAGTAATAATTTTTTTTATATGACTTATGTGTTGGGCCTCATGTTTAAAGTGTTTTTTTTTCTATATGAGTTTTTTTTAATATAATGAGTTGTACGTTTGTGACCATATCGATTATTTTTTTAAAGTTATTAGGTATCGAAGATGTTT
>BQNB010146504.1:6004-16566 GCA_026074375.1 Tanacetum coccineum
CATATGAGTCAGTGTGGATGAATGGAGATGTGTAGTGTGTAGTAGGAGCAGTACGTGGTATCGTGGATGTAATAGGTGAGATGGTAGGTGTCTTAGTCAGTATCAATAAGGTGTCATCATGAATGACAGGTGGGTCGATAGTAGGTGTAGTGACTGGCACAATGGTAGGGATCCTACCAAACCAAAGAACTCATCCATAAGGTATCCCAACACTCTCCTCAGAAGAATCTGAAGAAATCAAAATAGTAGAGATAGCCATAACTTGCACAAGCAAAAGTTTATATAAATTTCCTATATCAACCGTGCATGATGCGGGAAAAATAAATGAATGAATAAACCATCGAATGCAGTGCCGCGAAATGGAATGCAATATAATTATAGTAATATTAGTTATATTTAATATTAATTATATATTATATATACGTAAGATTACCTAAAGCACATATAATTACGTAACGTTCACATACTGGTTATAGACCAGACCTAGTTATACTACCAGGTTCTCTATAACCTTGGCTCTGGATACCAATCTGTCGCACCCCCAAATAGGGTCCCGTCAGAATTAGCGTTCGAGGGCGTGACGTTCATGAACATCTCAAGTACAAAGCATAAAGAACGACCTGGTTATTGCTGATTTAGACTCTTCCATCTTTACTTTAAATTAAAATATTAGTAAGTTTTACATCGATCAATCCAAATGATTTAAGAGTTAAAATGCTGAAGCTTAAATGAGTTTCAACAATGGTATTTATAAACTTAGATAAATTCTTAAAAACCGGTCCAAACAAAATACTTCACATAATTCAAGCAACGACATCCAAGCTAAGCACCTAAGAAAAGCATGCTTAGAACGTCAACATAAAGTTGGTGAATTCATAGATTCAGTTCAAATATTATCAAAAGATTAATGCTGATTGAGAAGTTTCAACTATTTATGAGAAAGTATTTAATATATTTGACTACGAGCTTTGGAAAGTATTAAATACATAGTCATGACTATGTATTTAATACTTTCCAAAGCTCGTAGTCAAATGTATTAAATACTTTCTCATAAACAGTTGAAACTTCTCAATCAGCATTAACTTGATATTAACTAGCAGTTGTAACTTCTTTCAGCAGTATTAATTTTCTCACCAGCAGTAGTAAATCTATAACCAGCAGTCTTAAGTCCTTCAACAGTCTTAAGTTAGTACTGGCAGTACTAACTTACTCTAGCAGTACTAACTGGTTAATACTGGTAGTTGTAACTTGTGAGCAGTACTAACTTTTGGCTTAGCAGTACTAAGTGTACTAAGTTTAATTCCCAACAATATTCAAACACATAAACAAGTATGAGGTGATAAACATAATTAAACAATCAACGATAAATTAAGAAATCGATTTTCAAAACAAACCAAACATTAAACTTTCATTAAGATGGCTAATACCCGAGTCTATTAGCCCACAACCATTGTAATTATACAAGCGTAATCAAAAAATTTTAAATCGAACAATTAAGAGAGTAAGAATTACACGATGTCTTCTATGGATTCGTGATCAATGCTTGACCTTGGTGGCTGATCTTATCTTCTAAAATTCGTCTTTAGTGAGTATGGTATAAAGAATATGATATTGCGCACTAAAAACTCGTTTTTGAGTCTACTATTTATAGTTGCTGAAAAATACTCGATACGTCATATCTAGTAATGTCGATACGGCGTATTAGGCTGGATTCCTTAGAGTGCGTGCTATGTTTGTAATAAATCTTTGATATCATTCCTAATTTACTTGATTTGCTGTATCTTCGAATGGTTATCTTCATGGATACGACGTATGTAGATAGAGTGAGTACGCCGTATTGGGAATTGGTCAAACGCGTTTTCTTGTGAAGTTTTGGCGCTGATACGCCGTATCTCTTTAGTTGGATACAAACGTATTGAGTGAAAAATTTCGCTGAGAATCCTTCAAATGTTCTTCGTTTTTAGCTCCAAATTATGCGCTTTTAGCGTGTCCTTCTCAAAAAACACTCCTGAATTACTGCATTTATCAACTTTAAAGCAATTAAGTATCAAATAATGCAATAATTAAATAAAAGTGGGCAAAACATATGGGATAAATGATATAATAAAGTGAAGTTATTTGATATCATCAAATATCCCTCCACTTGAATCCTACTTGTCCTCAAGTAAACCTTAGAAAAAGTTTTGGTTTATGAAAATGTGTCCCAACCGGAGTTGATGATTTTTTATTTAAGCATCGTTTTGTTCAAATCACCTGTACATGACCAAGCTCCTCACGAGATATGGAAATGAAAACACTCAGATCACTAACTATCTAGGGCTTTGCAGACATTTAAGTAGTACGCTCAATTGCACTCGGTCCGTGAATTAGCTTTCCTTCATAATGGCTGAGGGTAAGGATGTACTCATCTCCACCGCTAAAGCTAAGGAAGAACAACTCAACATCTAAATTAGGTTAAGAAGGCTTACGGTTAATCATTTAACAATCTTTCACCATAAGTACCACATTAACAAGGCAGCTGTGTCGTATATACATGGCCGTAACGACGGAATAGACATATACAATCCGAACACATCCCTGTTCGTGTTTAACCAGCGGTTAGGATGAAGAACGATATAGGGTAGGGAGCTTCTAACTTTCACCAAAAGTCGTCATCCAACAAGGCAGCTGAGACATGCATACATGGCCGTAATGACAGAATAGACATGCATGCTCGAACAAGTCCTCGTTCGAGTAGACACTAAGGTTAGTTGCTAGGAAAGGGAAGTAAAATAGGTGTTAAGTAAAATTCACGAAACAAATAGATTAAGCCAACAAATAAGGTACGGTTGCTAGTAACTTTCCCCCGACCGTTCCATGACAAAGACTCGAACATATAGACAAACGCCTCGATCACAGAAATGACAAAGACAACCTAAGTTGGCGTTCCCATAACGGTCAACTTCCCTTACATCCTGTTCTTTACATACTTTTACATAAGTGGTGATATCGGCCACTTTTTACAAGACTTTACATCGTTGATTTTTGTAACGTATCAACGAATAATCGATCCTTCCAAGTGATTCCTTCGGTATAAACTTCCTTTGAACCGACTATTTTTTCTTTCATCTTTCTCTTTTTTTTCAAACAATACATCATAAATCTCGGTTTGGTTTCCCCGTCTTCACTATCATAATTCATCCGGATAATCTTTTCCTTGTAAAACTTCTTCTTCAGACATGATTCATAATTGCGAAAGTAGCAAAACTTACGAGCTACATATTTTTCCCATTGCATTGTGCAATTTCCCGACCATTACAGAGATAGAAAATTTTTGACATAAGAAATACAAGACTTTACACGAAAGCAACTAGAAACATTGGTAAAATAGGCTTAATCTACACTCGGTAGGGCTAAGGTGCCCTCAACACCTCATTACCTACCCATAATCCCTTCCAACTTCCAAAACATACACCTTGATACCATCCAACTTTCTCAAAATCTCACCTACCTAACTATCTCAATTGAAACTAACTGTCTTCCAAGTTGTTTAAGCAAAACCCCCCCCTCAATATAATCCCAAATAGGTGTAACGAAACATATAATATGGTGTAGAAAAAGAAAGGAATGGCTTAACAGGTTGTTCTAGGGGATTTTATTCTAAAAATGAGAGTAATCAAGGGTTACACGAGAGTTAACTAACCAGTATGGAAAGTTAATTTTACGACATGTAGGCTATTTGGTTAAATCATAGAAATTTATCAGTTGAACATGTTCTTCCATCTAAATCCATAGTACTAATCATGGCGATCTCGAGTGATATACCAGGCCAAGTTCTAAAGTCCACTACATCACCGGCACACTCATAATTTTGTAGAATTTTAGTAGACAGTTGGAAACGGAATAGGCTTAATTCTCACAATATATATCAAGGGTTATAGTACGCTAGGTAATGTAACTAGTGATTTTTTACAAAAGTCATGCTACAAATTTTAAATTTTGGCCATTTTTAAGCACATTGCATGTTATTTTGTAAAAAAGAAGACAAATACGTTCTAATTCTCCACGCCCCCACTTAAATTATACAACGTCCTCGTTATATAGATAAAATAATGAATAATAAGGAAGAATAGAATTAGAACGTAAAACTCCCTGATGTTTTACTCGTGATAATTCTCCAAGATGAGTCCTTGAGCAAAAAGTGTGTTGAACTAGGGTTCTGCACATGCCCGGATGAAAAGTTCGACACATGTACTTTTTCAGCAATTAACCAATATCATAGTTTCTGCGAGAAAGGTCTTATGTATAAAAGATTAGAAGTCAACGTGGAAAATTCTATTCGCTACAATGGTACAAGAATATCACATTCCCCACACCTTAGGTCCCATAACTAAGCTGAAAAACACACATGTACTGGGATCATTATCTGCATGCGTATCCCCCAAACCCTAGGATATGCCGTATTGTTCTTGTAGAAACAATTAAATTACTGGAAATTAAATATTAAGTTTTAAAAACTAATAACGTCTAGGCATCTCAATACGCCGTATCCAGAGGGGTTTGATACGCCGTATTGAGTGTCTGGGAAGACAAACTCGTGAAACAAATAATTTAAAATGCGATAAACAATTAAAATGATCGGGTTGTCTCCCGGGAAGCACTTTTATTTCGGCTGGTCTTTAAGTTAGACCTTTTTCTTCTCCTTCATTTTTCTTCTGGTGTTGTTACGACCCATCCTTCATTAATGAGACGTAAAAGTTCTCGATAAGCATCGAGGCTATCCTTTGAATGGTTGAGGTATTCAGACTCTTTTATGGTAATGTACTCCTCGTCATCATTGAATGAGTACTTCATCATCTCGAATCTCCTGACCTTGCAGTTTGATGGTTCAGGAATTGGGTCACCCTTATGTTCTTGATTTTCTTGAGTACAACCGGTGTTGGTTGCTTCATAATCCCTTCCAAATGTACGGTTGATGTCAAGATAAGGATTGTTGGCCCATTCGGTTTTTATATTCGCATATGGTCCCCGTCTGAAATTTTCCATACGAGTAAATGGAGCGATCTCGTAAGCATTCACTTTCCACCAGCACTCTTGTAGTTTTACCAGTACTTCATATTCTATCTCGTGGAAGTTTTTCAAAGCAGCTCTTCAACCATTTGCAGAACTTTAGCACCCTAGGAGTCACGTCTCCCTATGATACTTCTATTTTAGCCTTAAGTGCTAAGGTTTCATCCTTTTGCTTCCCATCAGCTAGTTCACCATACCACCTATGATCTTGAAAATAGGTCATGCTTCCCACTCGACCCATTCTTGGTAATTCCCCACCATTACAGAAACCATCGATGTCAGATGTACATGTGGGCCATTTAGTTCCTCCATTCTTAAAGCGGTAGGGTTTGCATAAATGATCACATAGCTGGTATGGTACCCCATTTTCTGACCACGGTTTTTCAGTATCCTTTGCTTTGTCATCATTCAACTCTTGTTTATATTCATCATAAGTGAATAGATCGGTGTTAATTTTTAGGAGGCAGCTAAATTCGTTGTATGCCTCACACAAGGGTGTTTCAAAGTCAAATAGGTTTCCTTTTATACATTATCTGTTTCGTTGGGGTTGTCATCCTCCTCGGTATCTTCTTCATTATGATCAGAAAGATGGGGGAATTTTAAGATGAACTTTTCAATCATGTTATCCCAAGTAGTGATTGAGCCTATACACTCCTTTGTGAACCATTCATATGCAGCTCCTGCGAGTGAAACAGGGAAAATGCTAAGCCTAAATCGGTCTTGAGTCAACCCATTGATTTTGATCAGACCAACAATTTTGAGAAATTTATTGATGTGCTCGATTACGTTTTCCTCATCATTCCCATTAAAAGGATCATTACGTATCTTTACCAAGAATGTTCCTTGTATTTCAACGATACATTTTTTGACCATTCTTCCTTCGTTGTCATTAGAGACGAAATTCTTTCAGGTGGCGGTGATGTAGTCGTTTGGTTCCGCCATTCTTTATCAATGGTTTCCTGTAATTAAGCACAAACAATTAGTAGGATATGCCCTTGGGGAGGGAACATATAAGACAGGAAAGCAAAGATTATTACTGTTACTGTATCAGGTGACAAATATGTCGTATTCAATTAGTTTGAATACGCCGTATAGGTCTGTTGAATGCCAGTACGCCGTATAGAGTTCACTGAATACGCCGTATTATTTGGAAAATGGATACGCCATTTAGACTATGAAACTTAATATGTTGTTCTGATTAGAAGGTTTGATACGTCGTATCCAACTGTGGATACTGCGTATAAGGTGATCAGTCAGAACAAAATACTATTAAAACAATTAAATACATGAATTTAAACACACAATGCGAATAAATACAAACATAATTTAAATAATTAGATTACACTAAATTAAATAATTAAAGGTTAGAAATACTGACAAGAATAAGGTTTAATAATTTCACTCCCCGGCAACGGCGCCAAAAACCTGATGTGCTATCGTGTAGGGTCAATAAATTATATGTTATCAATTTTTAAAATTATATATTTAGCCGGCAAAACCATAAAACAACACTTTAAAGGCGGCATGATAGTACCACAGTCAAGATGGATTTTTATGGTTAAGGTAGGGCTGGTAAAATGGCAGTTTTAATATAACATTAAACGTCGAAACACAGTAAGAGTAGAAATTTAATCCTATATTCAATCAATATTTTAATTAGTTTATTTACTGGTTAAACCTGTGCTATGTACATTGTTTAAAGATATGGGGGGTTTTTAGCCTGAGAGACTGGCACATGTTTGGTGGAAACAAATACCAATTCAATACACAATAAACACAAAAGAGGAAGATTAAAAGATAGAAAAGCGGTACAAGCCAAATGATAGAAAAATGTATTAGCCATATTAAATCCGGTTCAATGCTGGTTTGTTTGTTTTAGTGCAATGATTTACTTATCTCGAAGCAGCATATCATTCTTAAGACTTAGGCGAGACATCATCCTTAAGACCTAGGACACGATTAAGTCCTATCATTTGAAGGGCTTCCCTAAAGCTTTCCTTTAGTTTAATTATAAATCTATCTTAGAGAATGAAATGTATGTGATCCTGTAAAAACCCTAGCCCAACAGGACTTTACCCACTTATTGTTTGATGGTGTTTTATATACTGGTAGTCCACTATTCCAATCTTTATCAGTTAATTAAGAGCATGATTACTAAAACATAAACGGGTCAACTACCGGTCCAACTAAGCTCAATAATTACTCTCTCGACAAAGACTCTAACGTGTATTTGCGCGCTACTAATGGTCCTCTTCAAATCCAGACATATGAAACATGTTATGGAGAGCTATCTCGGTAGTTTACTTGGTCCGTTATCACTGAAACCCAGTTGAATGATAGGTCGCATATTCAAACACATAAACAAGTATGAGGTGATAAACATAATTAAACAATCAACGATAAATTAAGAAATCGATTTTCAAAACAAACCAAACATTGAACTTTCATTAAGATGGCTAACACCCGAGGGTAATTAGCCACAAGACATTGTGGTATTTTATACAAGAGTAATCAAAAATAAATTAAAAATTTGACTCGGGATTTTGTGTGGTTGTGGGTGCGGATACTGGGTGGGGTTTTGTGCATGTGTTGGGTTGTTTTCGTTAGTCTGGTATAGTTTAAGCCTTAAACCCCATTTTTTTTTGGGGCTGTTTATGGAGTTGCGTTGGTAAACCAAAAAAAATGGGGAGGCGGTTTGTTTTTTTGGCTTAAGGTTGGGTTTGTTCCATTTATAGTGGGGTTGTATCTGTGGTGGTTTCCTGTTATTTATTGAAGGTGAACTTGTTATTCAATGTAGATTTTTTATGTCATCTGCTTGCCGGTTGTTCTCGGTTGTTTAGTTGTTTTCATTGTTGTGTAACCAAAGTTCTGTAGGTTGGGTTCGTTCGACTAAACTTCTTTCTACCACATTTGCGTTGTTCTATAACCAACTTATAGTGTGTTTAGTACTTTTTGGTGATTATCGAATTGTTGACGAGGAGTTTGAACATGATTTGTTTATGATTATTCCAGTGCTTGTTATCTATGTCACGCCGCCGAGTTGTTTCCCCAACTTACGGCATCTGGAATATATTAGTATTATGTTGTAGTTGCTTAATTATACATAGCTTGTATACAATTGGGCTGGTTCATTTTAAGTATCATTTAAGATATTTTTCAAGGAACTCGCCCCTCCGCGCCACCAAGATAGAAGGACTTAATGTCTTGCCTCTCACATTTCGTCGTGGTGTTATTCGCATTTCCCTAAGCTATGCATATTGGCCTTCTATTCGCAATGAATACACCAGTTAAGTTAATCCTTTTAGCTTTCAAGAACCTCTTTATAGACTCTTGTTGTCCGTATGGTATAAGATGCACCATTTAAGAAAATTTTCAAGATAATCATGTTGTTAAGAATATACACGATGTCTTCTTGGTATTCGTGATCAATGCTTGACTTGGTGGCTGATCTTCCTCTTCTAAAATTCGTTCTTTAGTGAGTATGGTATAAAGAATACGATATTGCACATGATGAAACCGTTTTTGAGGTCTTTTAAGTTTATAGCTGCTGACAAAATACTCGATACGCAGTGTAGTCCTTAGTAAGGTCGTTACGGCGTTATCTAAGGCTGGATTCCTTGGACGTGCGCACTACGTTTGTTAATAAATCTTTGATATCATTCCCAATTTACTTGATTTACTGTATCTTCGAATGGTTATCTTCATGGATACGGCGTATGTAGACATAGTGAATACATCGTATTGGGAATTGGTCAAACGCATTTTCTTGTGAAGTCTTGGCGCTGATACGCCGTATCTCTTTAGTTGGATACAACGTATTGGTGAAAATTCAGAAATCTTCAAATGTCTTCGTTTTAGCTTCAAATTATGCGCCTTTCAGTGTGTCTTCACAAAACACTCCTGAATTACTGCATTTATCAACTTTAAAGCAATTAAGCACCAAATAATGCAATAATTATATAAATGTGGGCAAAACAGATGGGATAAATGATATAATAATGTGACGTTATTTAATGTCATCAACGAGTCATTATGCTAGATACGCCGTATCATATGCATGAATACGTCGTATAGACAGATCTGACAATAAAGTTTTAAATGCAGAGAAATAAAGGACTGGTAACGTCCAGATATTCAATACACCGTATAGTATGGAGCGTATACGCCGTATTGATTTTTAGGAAGACAGACTCGATAAAAATATATAAAAACTGTCTGGGTTGTCTCCCGGGAAGCACTTTTCTTTCAGCTAGTCTTTAGGTTAGACTTTTTCTTTAGCTTCCTTCACTCCATGGTGCGCGTCATGGTCCACCCCATGTCCTTTTTCTAAAAAATATCTTGGTAGATATGAGACACACTATCTTTGTTTCTTTCCCAAGCATTGTATACACAAGATCGTATAGCAATGTATTCTTCGTTAGGTCCTAATGAATACTTTATTGCTTCAAACTTCTCACCTTTGCACACCCTTTTACCAGGCTTCTCATTATTATGATTGTCAGATTTGGGCACTTTGTTTAGAATATTATTGTTACCCTTACGCTTCTTTTGGCTTCGTTCATCCTTTTTTTCAGTGTCATCCTTTTCTTAAGCATTCAAATAAGGCTTGAAGAATGAGTCAGTAGTAGTGTTAGGAGGTTTTCCATAATCAGATTCCTCCCATTCTTCATCGCTTGATACTATGTCATTCATTTGTTCTTTATTCCAACTTTCATTTATCCAAGAATACAATAATGCTTTTTTAGTCGTTCCATCCACTCTCCTATGTTTTTTTAATATTGAATTCACTCGGTATATGAATTCAAGTGGATCAAGCCCCTAGTTATCACCTTCCTCCAAAATTTCAGCTTCGCCATCGAGGTATAGGGGATAGAATTTACCAGAAAATTTCTCAACAAATTCTTTCCAAGTGGTGATTTTGCCATCCCCTTCATCTATCCACCATTATCTTGCATCATCAGCCATTGAGAGAGGAAAAACCTTCATGCATAGTCGATGGGAGTCCACATTAGGAATTTTAATTAAATCGAGCATTTCAAGAAATTTGACACTGTGGTTGACCACGTCTTTATCAAACGTTCTGTAGTATGCATTACTTCGTAACTCCATAAAAAATTCCTTGTTGATTTCATTATTCATATCTTTGTTGGTAATGAATACTACGGAACGTTCTGTAGTATCGATTGTCTAATCAAGCACGACAATTGAATATGAAAAATCGGCTTTTGTTACTGTATTAGACAATCGATACGCCGTGGTCAATTGATCTGAATATGCCGTATCAATATATTGAATGGATATGTTGTATTAGTTAAAGAAATTTAGATACGCCATATTCAATTGAAGTGGATATGCCGTATCAGGTTATCGACCAAAAACAGTGTATTAGAAAACAATTAAACACACAAACAATTAAACTAACAAACAATTAAACAAACAAATATATAAGCAAATAATACACATATATAAAGAATTATACACTAATCTAACTTACACTAATCCTAGGGGTTAGA
>BQNB010146506.1:2776-16566 GCA_026074375.1 Tanacetum coccineum
ATCAAAAAAGGAAGCCATGCGGATTTTGGGTACTATTATAAAAGGTTTCGGGGAATTGTGGCAGTATATTATTCTTTACTCTGGGAAATCATATCTTCTATTCACCCCAAGCATGAAAGAGAGGATGACAAAATCGACCCCCTAAATTGCCCCAGATTGTAGTCCGTTGTATATGTCTCTCACCTTTTTTTTTTCATAGTCTTCCTTATTCTCTCTTTTTAATAATACTTTTACTAGTAGGTTTTGATGGTTCAGTTATGTGTTTATATGATGGTGGTGTAATGTATAGTATATAAATCCGATTAATATATGGCACCTTAAGGTTACATAGAAGTATCTAAATCCATTTTCCATTTTCCACTATTAGGGTCCCCCTCCCCATTACTCCAGTCCTCATATCTGATATCTCTTCAAGTTACCCATCAACCTTTTTAACCTCCATTAAACATGTCTACAGGATTTAAAAAACATACACATCAGCCCTTTGCTAAATTTCTTCTTAAAAGGCACTTTTTTAACCTTCTGGGCCTCCACACCTCCTAATTTCCTATATTCATGACTTCCTACGTTGCCCACAGTCCCACACCAACTAGCCTGCCTAGCCGCGGATTGTTTTCAGCAATTACACGCAGCTACTCATCCATGTAGGTTCAGGTTTAACATGGTAACCACATATCCAGGTCGAATCCATCTACATCTGTTGGCTATCATGTCAACTTTTCTGCCGTGTTTTCTCCATTGATCAACAAATATTGTGGTTGTCTAATTACGTCTGGTCATGTATTATTCAGATTGTGGTAATGTTGAGACCAATATGTTATGTTTCTTATTTGCTGGTAGTTGGGATGATACGGACTTCTAGTTTTAACCGACATCATTTGCATGTAGGTGCCTGCTAATTGGATAGCCTAGAGAGTTTAGAGCATTATGACTGATACATCAATGGGTCAATGGATACATCTAAAATCGCACGGCTTTTTGAGATACTTTAATAAAGTGGAACTACTTCAACAACCCGAATGTGAATTGAAAACTATAAGCCTGCAAGTGAAAACTGACACCTACACTAAATCGATTAAGTGTCCTAATCCCAACTTAACCTAACATTAACTGAACTCCGAAGAGATTATTTCACTATATTAAAGTCTAAGATACCTCACCATGTTGAAGTAATCATTTTGGCTTGTTTTGACCTCTTAGTGTAACATCAAGATTACAAGAAATTATATTTTCTATTTGTATTGTAAAGTGAACATAAATATAAAGTACTAGAATAGAAGCATTCAGTGCTAGGCGGTAAGTGATGTTGGATAGTGTGACTTCTAATATCATAACTTGGAAGTTTGACGTTCTTTATACCGGACAGAGTGTACGACAGCTTAACATTTAATAATCATACAGTTCATATCTTAGTCTTGACAATGAATAATTAGTTCTCCATATAGCTATGGAGCTGGAGATGCTACCTGGTTTTGGAATAGCGGAATGTGATATGTGATCCTAAACATCAGTAAAAGCATAATTAGTTGCAACTTTGACCTGTGTGGTTAAAGAAATAATTTTTTAGTTTCAAGTTACATGCATGTGGTAGAAAATTTGATCAGCATGAGAGAATGTTTAAGAGTACCAATTACAAAAAATGGTATATGTCAAAACTACAATGTATAGCGTTCACAAAAGAAGTGTTAGTTTTTTTTTGGGTAAAGGGGACTAGACCCCGGTAAAATAGTGTTTGAGTTTTTACAGCTGATGTGAACCAAATGTATGAATGCAGCTTGTTTACACACCCGATAGTGATTCCTATCGATTCGTCACTAATAGTCCCTGCTATACATATATATAGCTGGGAAGGGAATACCTCTCTTAATCAGCGATGAAGATGGTAATTAGTTAGCTCGTCTGTTACAACCTTTGTCTGATTAACTTATAGATATTAATGTGCTTCAAAACTATACCGAACATTTATTTCGTTCTCTTCATCATATTCAAACCTTCGCATAAATGTAGAATTCGAGGTTTACTTTGGCTCCTATACCCAACATTCATATTTTATGTGTTATGCAGATACATTGTTAGCATATTAGTTACTAGGACTGGCCTCGGAAAAGAATGACAAGTGGCAATAACCAAAAGGAAGGGTTCATGAACAAGTGCAGGAAGTTGTTTGTTTTTAACTAACTCGTACAAGGGGTCACTGAGGAGATTGAATGAAATAATGGACCAGGTTACATTCTTCACTGCTCCAGTAACGTGTTAACATTTTTGTGTGTCGTCGAACCTTACCATGAAAGTTGTTGTAAAGTACCTTGAGCATTCCAAGTCTGTTATTTGATAACCTATGTATCACGTAGTAGCATTTGTTTTTGCATATCAAGTTACAAAGCAGTACTTAGCAATTAAACTTTAAGGTTTAAACAACCTTACATTGAGCCTCATAGATTGTGCGTCTACACAACCTAAAACTTAGATAGTATATATACAAATGGGACCCCTGATTACATAATGTCTCCCACACTAGATGTACGAACCTATAATTGTATCCCAATATCTTAAACTAAAAAGCTTGTTCAACGTTTTAAAAATTCAAAAGGTGTAGATGGATGTGCCAAACCTGACCTGTTACCAAATTTGCGCATTTTTACTAAGTCTAGTTTTAGTGAAGAGCCAGTTGGCAATCAAACATAGGAGGATAACTAAGATCCACACAATGATAGACGTTCCAAAATCCTGTGAAAACAAACGCATACACCTAGCTAAAAGGCCATACAATTTCTTACAGGGGCACATAGCATAAACGGGTATCCAAGTTAGGTCCAATTTCCAATCGAGATATCCAACTTTGTGTCCTAATTAAAGTTACCACACTTTATTTATGTCCAAAATCGGGACATTTAAATATTTTTCGTTAACATATATAAACATTTAGCCGTTAACTTAGCACATGTATTGGCAAGTCAGCTTATATATATAACTTAACATGATTTAAGATTGGTTTTTTCAATTTTCAACTTGTTAATTGTGAGTCAATAAGAAACCAATTTGAGCAGTAATTGAGCTAATTCTCGTTAAATAAGTGCATAACAAAGTTGTCGAGGCAATACATGTGGCAAGTTAACGGGTAAATGTTTATATGTTAACGAAAAATAATTAAATGTGGGGATTTGTCATTAAAAAAAAGTTTGATACCTTTAGTTGAGAAAAAAAAAGTTGGATAAGTAGAATGTGTAAGTTAATCACGAGATTTGAATGGTAGCGACTTTGGGTAGGTGTAGTATAAAATAGTTTTGGCACAAGACAAATTCATAATTTTGAAGAAAAATGGTTCCTCCATTGTAAGCAAGCTCCAGCACAAGTGTTTGGTGATGGAAACATAAAAGACAAAGAAGAAAGCAGGTTAACCTACTAAGCAATAGAATTGGAAATAATAAAAAAGCTTTGAATTGATGTAGCATAAATTGAAGGTGGGCTTAATTTTGGAGTTATGTCTACTACTACTAGTGTGTGTGTGTGTGAATGAATATATAAAGAGAAAGAGAAAGAGAAAGCATAGTATTTGTTGTTTAAAATGTGAAGAGAGTAAAAAGTGAATATTCATTCATTCATACAGGAAACAGTGAAAAAAAAAGAGAGAGGGTAAAATGGAAAGAAATACGTACTCCAGTACTAGAAATAAAAATAAAGAAAGAAAGAAAGAAATACATACCTTTATTATTAGTTGAAGAAAGAGGTTGAAGTAAAAAAGTCTTGTTGTTGTTGTTGTATTTTGTGCGAAGAAGAAGAAAAGGAGGAGGAGTTGGGAAAGATCGAATAAAAGATGAAGAAGAGGAAGAGATTGAAGTATTCATCTTCATCATCATCGCTGCTGGTGGTGTTGTTTGACAAGAAGAAGAAGAAAATATCAACAAACCCATCTTTCTTTCTTTGTTTAATTTCCCCAAATTTATATAATCTCTTCTCCGCTACATACATGTTTTGTTTTGTTGGGTGGGGGTGTAATGTAACTAAATATACACCACAAATTACCAGTCAGTCAACAAATGCCTTCCTTCCTTTCAACACACTATTTCTATTTTCTAACCCTCCCCATCGGGTTTTTGCACTCTCTAGTCATTCTACTTTAAAAAAAATTCTACTTATTTTTCTTCTATTTCACTCACTCTACTACCAAAACTATTTATTATGGTCGGTGGCCATCCATATGTCTATATTTGCTGCCAAAATATGCTCATGTAGTCAAAAGTTAGTTACGTGGCATTTCTTTTAAAGATAGAAACATATACTATTTAAAAAAAATTGAAACTAAAGAATGAGTATATGATCATTTCTCAACGGGTGATATGCACACTGTCCAAGTAATTTTCGAGTGAAGTGTGTGATCCTCCTTGATTCCAAAAGACACAAAGCTAAGCCTCTGAGAATAAGAAAGAAAGGACGCGTTAGCCTCGCCTCGGGTTGGGACTCGAGATCAAGCTTCGGCGTGAGAGTAAGTATATAGTGAGAGCCGAGCGGCGTAAAAGTAAATGAATAAATATGAGTACAGTAAATGCTACCTGATCTGTAGTAAATGAGAGGGTATTTATACTACCCGGTTTACTGTGCTAGAGCACTGTTCCTGACATCTAGGGAATGGATGCGCCGAACTACCCCTAGCTGGTGTCACGCAGTATGGTCGCGTGAGGAACAATATCCCGTGATTTCTGGAATGGCAGCGCTGTTATGAGTACTAGTTATGGACCGCTGGTCCGAGGAAGGACCTGGTCTTTTAAGTGTGCTAGCTCATCGGGGTCCTTCGGCCAGTACCCTCCGGAAGGATGTGGTACCTCCCGGTTTGGGTCCCTTTGGCATATACGGCGACATGTCCTCCCAGTATCATGTTATTAGTTGAAGACAAATGATATGATACTTATGTGTTATTCCCTGGACTTATCAGTAAGGTAAAAAATAATAATAAATAATTTTTTTTACCGACATAACAAGACAAAGGTTATTATTACACATAGGTTGAAAGTCAAACGTCATCCTGAACGGTCTTTGGGAAACGTGACCGTACACGTGTCCGTACACGTGTCCGTCACTTCCCTATTAACGGCCATCATTTGGCCACATCACTACCCTGATACGATGCGACGTTTCCGTGTCTCGTTTTTCCCTATAAATAGTGGTCCTTTCTTGTTTTTACTGCGTGTTTTTCACTTTCCTCTCCAGAACGACTTCTCGAGACTTCCAGCTTATTGCTCTCAGGTATATATCCGTTCTTTGTTTATCTTTTCCTACAGTTGTGCTCCTTCCGGTATCTTGAAAATATGGCCGAGGAAAGTCGTTCCGCTGAGGTTGTCGTCGTTCTGAAATTTGACATGCAATGCTATGAATCTAAAATGACTGCTAAGGATGTTAAACTGTTGGCTCGAAAATATGGTGTTCCCCTAGATTTGCACCCCTGCACTCCGACGGAAGGATGGACGATGGACCAGTTGCCGCCTGAGGTTATAGGCCTATATGAACAATTTTTTGAGTTTTCTGGGCTAAGGGTTCCTTTTTCTACTTTTCTTCTAGGTACCATTAGACACTTCCGAGTACATATTTCTCAACTAGTACCTTTAGGTTTGAATCGTTTAATTATGTTTGAAATATAGTGCCGTAGTTTGGGTATCTCCCAAAGCGTGAGCCTCTTTCATGTCTTTTACAAGATTAGCAAACAAGGAAATTGGTTTTCTTTTGAGAAGAGAGTAGGCAAGAATGTCGGGGGTAAAATTTTCAATGAAACATTTTCCGGAATGAAAGGATGGAAATATCGTTTCCTCTTCCTAGATCAGAGGGTTGTACCCAGATGCCATGGCCTGAAGGCACCATGACTCGGGTGTCTATGATGCCTTTCCAGATAATGATTTTAGTATACAGGACGTTAGGACTCTTACCGAGAGTGTCATCGATCTTCATCCCGTGCCTCATGGTCTAGTTTTTGGCGCTAGACTTGCCACCACCTGGGATTTCCTTGGCTTCTTTCCTGTTTTCAAAGATATCGAAGGGAATGGTAATATGTTGCGACTTTCTTTTTGTAGATGTGTGTATGAATGCTTCCCCGTTCTTCCTAACGCTTAATTTGTTGTTTTCCTTTTGCTTTCAGTGGTCGTCATGTCTGAATATCTCCGTTTCCCCTTTCTTTCCAGCACTTCCATTGAAAAAGGAGCCACAATCCCCCCTAACCATCTGGTAGGACAACATACAACCCTTCCACTTCTGGCTGACCGACCCATTCCGAATAAAACTGATAGCCAGCTGGAGGTGGAGGTTGAGGACCCTAAAGTTATCGCCGCTCGTGAGAAAAAGAAAGCTCAAGCGGCTAGGGCAGCTGCCAAGAAAAGAAGAAAAGAAGAGAGCAAATGATGAAGGGGAAGTTCTAAATTAAAGAGAAGAAGGGTTCCGGCAAAACCAAATGGTGCTACGGCAAGCTCAGGCCATGTTTCCACTCATACTCCTCTGCGGACCGTTGCTCCGGTAAACCAGATTGCCCCGAATGATACCGGACATGATGACGAAGAGCCAAATGCTCTGGGTAATAAAAACCGTTCGGCTTTCCCCTCTCCCTATGGTTCCGCGAGCGAGTCTGTGCATAATTTTACCAACGTTGAGGATATTGGAGCCTAAGAGTGCCCCCCTCGTATGGAGCCATTCGTAAACATGTCCGAACAGCCTGTTCATCATGAAAAGGCACCAGTGTTCACTTCTGAGACCGATGCTGATAGGTCATCCCATCCCTTGAATTATGAGGCTGACAATTTGACCGGTGCTCCTGCGTCTCGACCGAGACAGGTTCTGACAGGTTAGTTTGCCTCCTTTCGCCTTCACTTTGTTACTACGAATCCTTTATTTATTATTAACGTTTCTCCTTTGCTTTCTTAGGTCAGAACATCGAGGAGGGTGAGTCTTCTCGTGGCGCCTCTGTGTATGTTCCCTAGTGGGCCATTCCTTTGTGGTGCCTCGTAGACACTCCCGAATGGTGTCAGGAGCTGATGGTACATCTTGCTCCGCTGGCTACCCAAGAAGAATCCAATGCCCTAACCAACGACGTTTCACTTCAGAGAGCTTGGTTTAGTCTGGCCAGAGGGGCCATGGCTCAGACGAATATATTGGAGAGGCTTGAGAACCTTTTGGCTGACTATGACACCCTTGCTGACACTCATGCTGAATGTTCAAAAATGGTTCGGAAGCTTGTGACTGCTCGTGAAGATTTGGAGCATAATGCCAAACTTTACACCGATGCGATCAACCTTTACAGGGCTGTGAAATAGGAGCATGCTGGGTGTGGGCAAAAAGTGCATATTTTGGAGAATGAGAAAAACTACTTATCTGCTGCCAATCATGATTAGGCTGCCCGAATCCAATCGCTGGAGGCTGAACTGGCTAGGAAAGACTCTGCATTAATTTATGCTGAGATAATGCTAGACGAAAAGGCTAAGATCATAAGAAACTCACTGCTCAACTGGGTCAAGCTGAAATTGAAAAATTTGACTGCATTCGAAAGTTGCTCCCTACAGTGGTTAGCCGACTTCTAAAAAGTCACGAGTACAAATAGAGTCTTTCAGAGCCCTTTAATATGGCTATTCAAGCCATATGGGGTAAAGGATTGAGCGAGGGGCGCACGGTCAAGGAGATTATGGCCATTCTTTATGAATTTGAAAACTTTGATCCTTATTCTGACAAGAAGTTATACGGGTATGATAAGTTGTTCGAGAAGAAGTATCCCTACATTGAAAGGATTGCTAGCGGGCATCACCACTCGGTGGCTGACCTGTTAAAGGTTCATCCTGACCCCGCTCCCTTCGCAGGAACCTCAACTCCCACCATCTCCAACTCTCTTGGCGGATCTGGTGCTCCTCCCCCAAAGAAGACTTAGCTCCGCGTACCTTTTTGTTTGCATTTTGTTTTGTTTTCTTAACATTTGGATGTAATAACTAGGCATTCCTACTTTAATGTAATGATAATTGTCATCCGTTCGGATCTGTTTTTGACAGAGGGATTTGTGTTTGTTCTTATGACTAAATTCCTACCGTTCTTGTTTGTTGATGCATAATTTTAAGTGTTGTGCGCTCCGGCGCATCTTTTCTTGAAAGTCTAGAGGTTTCAATATTTGCCATTCGGTGTGATGCACGCCGGTTGTACTCTTTTGGTAGGCCTTTAGAGGTTTTATTTTTTTGCCTTTTGGTGCCATGCACTCCAGCTGTACTCTTTTGGCCAGCCTTTAGAGATTTTGATTTTTGCCTTTCGGTGCCATGCACTCCGGCTGTACTCTTTTGGCTAGGCCTTTAGAGATTTTGATTTTTGCCTTTCTGTGTCATGCACTCCGGCTGTACTCTTTTGGCTAGGCCTTTAGAGATTTTGATTTTTGCCTTTCGGTGCCATACACTCCGGCTGTACTCTTTTGGCTAAGCCTTTAGAGATTTTGATTTTTGGCTTTCGGTGCCATGCACTCCGGCTGTACTCTTTTGGCTAGGCCTTTAGAGATTTTAGGTCATACGGTCCTTCCGGAGGTAGCGAGCCGTCCGGTAAGAGCCTATGTTTTCATGTATCAATTTCTTTGGAAAATGCCCTTTCCTACCAACGAGGAGTAGGAGCTTCATATTAATAATCGTATTACAAAGTACATCGAAATTCCCTACACAATAATTCCTACAAATAACACTTTCAAAGATTAATTGCGTGCCATGTGCGTGGAACTTCTTTGTCTTCCATTGTCTGTAGTTTGTAAGAGCCATACTGATATGCTTCCGCGACCCTGTACGATCCCTCCCATTTTGGTCTTAACTTCCCCCGATCTTCTACTCTGCTTGCTTCGTTTTTACGGAACATGAACTCCCCAGGCTTAAAACTGGTCAAATGGACCTTCTTGTTGTAATATTGCTCCAGCTTCGTCTTGTATCTTGCCTCCCGGATGGCAGCTAACTCTATTCTCTCCGTCAACAGGTCTAGGTTAAGGCAGATTTCTTCCTCGTTGAAACCTTCCCTTATCATCATGGTTATGTGAGTGGGCATGCCTATTTTTGCTGGGATGACTGCTTCGCTTCTGTAGGTCAAGCTGAACGGCGTTTCTCCATTACTTGTCTTGATTGATGTCCTGTGAGCCCACAAGACATTTGGTAGTTCATCTACCCATCCAGCCTTCTCTCTTCCTAGCCTGGTTTTGATCCCTTCCGTTAGACTTTTGTTTGCTCTTCCAACCAGTCCATTAGCTTGTGGGTGAGCAACGGCTGTGTTCATCTGTTGAATGTTCAGTCTTGCACACCAGCTTTTGAACGGGTAACTTATAAACTGAGTATCGTTGTCTGTGACGATTATCCGGCGAAGACCGAACCTGCAAATTATGTTGTCTAAAACAAAACGTATTACATCCTTACTGGTGATTTTGGCTAGTGGTTTAGCTTCTATCCATTTGGTGAAGTAATCGATTGCCATAATTACATATTTGATTCTTTCGACAGCTTGGGGGAGAGGCCCTAGGATGTCCATGCCCTATTGGTAGAATGGCCACAGAGGCATGATGAAAGTCATGAAAGTTTTGGGGAGCCTGGGCACAACTGAGTGTATCTGACACGAGTCACACTTTTAGATCTCCTTCTTGGCGTCCTTGTGCATGGTGGGCCAGTAGTATCCTTGTCTCATTGCTTTCCTGACTACGGCGCGAGGGCCGTAATGCATGCCACACGACCCCATGTGGATTTCCCAGATAACATAGTTTGCTTGTAATGGGCCTACGCAAGCATTGGTACCAAATATGATTTTTTAAATAACACCCCATTCTTCATTGCGTATTGGTTGATCTTTACTCGTAGGTTGCGAGCCTCGTTCTTATCCTCCGACCATGCTCCTTCCTCCAAACATCGGATGATTGGGGTCATCCAATTGTCTCCTTTTTCCTCTACTACGGTGTTGATCTCTTTTCCTTCCGTAGACCGTTCGTTCAAAACCTCGACTAAAACTTCCTTTGTTATGTAGTTGAAAGCCACCGAGGCAAGCTTATTGAGTACGTCAACTTTATGATTTTGGTTCCTTGGGATGTTTTTTATGGAGAAAGATTTGAAGCAAGCGATGTATTCCTTCGCTTTTTCCAGGTACTTCATCATGCTATTACTGCTGGCTACGTAGTTCCTGTTTATCTGACTGGCGACTAACTTAGAGTTGACTTTTGCTCTAACTTTTATATGCCCATTCCCCTTGTGATTCTTAGCCACGCTAAAAGTGCTTCATACTCTGCTTCGTTATTAGTGTTGTTGAACGTCAGACAGAGAGCATAAGTGTGTTCCATGCCGCTAGGACCAATCAATACTAGGCCCGCTCCGGACCCCTTCGAACCTGATGCCCCGTTTGTGAACAATGCCCACTCTTCTGTGTCATCCCTTTCGGGTGTTACCTTTGGATACTCTTCTGGTGACTCCCCATTCGGAGTTTCGGTTATGAAGTCCACCAGTACTTGCCCTTTCACAACATTTCTTGGTTCGAACGTGATGTTGTATGCCCCTCAATCGACATCATATTTTGCCAACTTTCCCGAAGCCTATGTTTTACTGAGGATCTGTGATAACATCAAATATTGAATACTTTTAATATCAAAATCCCTACGTAAATGCTTGTAATTAACATCTATATACCTTGATATTGTTACTTATTCACTTTTTATGCTAAGTTCAGGAAACACATGCATTTTGATGTTTTGACACGTAAATTGGACTTAAATGGACTTAAAGATACGTACAACAAGGATTACGCCGTAACCACATCGACAAGGTTACGGTGTAAACATTATGAGTCATGGTTACGGTGCAAACATTACACGTCAATAAGGCTTTAGTTGCTGAGTCAACATTACGCCGTAATCCCATCATTTGATTACGCCGCAACATTATATTTGCCTATGAAATAGAAGTCTTCATCAACATGATTATGGCGTAACCTCACACCTACATTACGCTGTAACAAACTCAAAGTCTATAGAGATATCTCCACACCCAGAACCCATACAAGGGTGTGGAGAGAAACCTCTCTTCATCAGCATAACTAAAGATACGAAGGAAGGAAGAAGGAACCATGTAACATGTGACAGATTTAGTTTTAGGAATTGTAGTATTCATTCTATGATTTCCTGGATCTAGCATGGTGTAATTCTCCTTAATACTATTAATGTTTTATTTACTTTTAGTATCCTTTATCTTCTTGTTATTATCATCATTATCTGTTTATTGCTTTGATTACAGGAACTTAGTCTAGGTTTTGAGTTAAGGTTGTGAGATCATTAATTGTAAAGATACCCTCTTCACTAAAGTAATCTCTATCCTCCAATTGAGTTACCCACATTCATTGGTGGTCCGTCCTACACCCATTAGGCGTTCCCTTAGCCTTAAGATTGAAATTAAGTTTCCTGTATCTTTTGCATTCTCCTTGACCATAGTATAATCCTGACCCTTGCTTCACGGGAAGCAAGCTTCTACCATAGGATCTAGATGGTATTAGGCGTGATTCACATTAGAGTCGTGTTTACTCTATCATCAAGCAATCAGAGAAATTAACCACTAAGAACTAGGAATAGGTCAATTCCTTCGCGGGTTCATTCCACCTAGTAATCATAGGCTAAACAATGATGATATTCTTAGTTTAGCGTCACCTCGGATAATTATAATAATAAATTGCACCAAAAGGAGATTTAGTAACTAATTGGTTTGATTCAAGGATAGTATACCTTCGTCTCTAGCATTTCTTTTCCTCCTGCTTATATTTCTACAAACTTGTTTAATCTCTATTTCTTTCGTAATTGTCTTATTTCATTAAATAACTATTCTTTGGAACGACCTCGGATTTACCAAACCTATACTATTTGCGATCGGGTTCTCTGCTCGTAAGTGCGTTTTGTGAAACGAGTTTTATAAATTTAAAACTTGACTAAAGAATACTTAAAAGAAAATACGCATTAAGTTTTTGGCGTCGCTACCGGGGAACAATTTATTTTGATGAATTAAGACTTAATCATGTTACCAATCATCTCTTTTACGCATATACTTCTAGATACAGATACAATCAACGCAAGGACTAGCTTTCCACTGATGAACGCGGGAACATTAATCTCCCGCAATAAGACAACGTAGCCGAAGGAGAGTCGAACTTAACGACTCGTTAAATAAACAAAAGTGCTAGTCGGGAGACAACATGAAAGGTTCTTTTAAATTTCTGCACAACAATAATGTCTTCTTGGTCATTCAAATGTTACGCCGTAACCGAGGTCGAGGGTTACGACATAATAGTCATTTATGGGTATTTTTGAAACGATTTTAAATACTTTACGGCGTAACCTATACGAACTGTTACGTCGTAAAATTTTCCTGGGGTATAAAAAGAAAAGTGTTTACGCCGTAAGGCACCTACTTCACCAGTTTTACCCTTAAATCTTTACAGTAAAATCGTGTTCTTACTGTTCCTAATCAATCCCTCATTGTAGGTAAATATTCTTCCATTCATTCTTTGAATGTAATCTTAATAAGCAATATTATCTGTCTTGTTTGATTTTTCCATCTACAAGTTAATTGATTGATTAGTACATTCTTAAAAATTATACCCTGCCCGAATTAACCATTATTAATCACATTGACGTAAGAGGGAATCATTTCTTTGAACATGTCTATAGATCTATTGATAAGAATGTTAGATAGGGGAACCAATCCAATTCTATTTATTAAAACTTGGTTAAAATGGGAGTATTCAGGGAGAAATGGGAAATTTTATGGCTGAAAATAACCTGTAAGTAGTGTTTGGAAATAGACATAAACAGTGTTTACGCTGTAATCGTTGTAATAATTACGGCGTAAAAAGGTATGTTACGGCGTAACACATACTAGGGTTACGCCATAATGTCCTCCTGATTTCTTAATTTCAGGAGTATCTTGATACCAATTCACCATATAACTTTTGAGAGTTTGTTTCCCAGGTGTTTCTAGCGAATGGCTGAAATTTAAAAACCAGGAATTCTCATTTGAAAGATGAAAAGAGTTCCGCAAGAAACTCTCAGAACTTTCTAGGAAGGAAATAGAGAGACCCGAAGCCCTTGACATTGATGAATTTAGTTCACTTCACGAAGGGATAGCTCTCAAAAATCTCAATCAGCTCTGTCACGTTAGTGATATGCATGATGATAGGACTTTTACTTCTCAAGCATGGAACAGGTTGTTTAAGATTCAGGAGCAAGTAGTCAGGGAGTATGTTATGGAGTTTTGTCGAGTTTTACCTTTAGGGAGTGATACATTCAAATTATATATACGTATAATACTAAAGTATAAGAAATTCACTAGAAATCCTTGAGGATAAAGATTAAAATCAAATTCTACACAAAATATCGTACGTTAACCGGTAAGTGTTCACCGGGTCGTTTATACCCCAAGAATTATGAATTGAAACTCTGTTTTTATTTGGACAATGAGTTGAATGGTTCTAAGATCTTTGATTTCGAAAACTAATTCCTACTAGTGAGCAAATAAAGACACATAAAAATCAATTACAAGAAAATGCTCAAAAATGTTATCGGGATTAATAAAACGTACACTAAAATCTAATTTGAGCAAAAATGGACAAAACAAGTCCAAACTAATTTTCCTAAATGCTAAAAGACTAAAAATGATTTTTAGAAAAAGAAATTTATTTTTTTGATTTTGATTTTATTTTTTATGATTTTTTTAAAGTTTTTAAACTAATAAATGCAAGAAAAATATTAAACTATGATTTAAAATTCTAAGAAAATTCCTAAAAATTGCTCA
>BQNB010146507.1:0-16566 GCA_026074375.1 Tanacetum coccineum
CCTTTATTTGAAGGTAGCTGGTTCCACATAATTGAGCATTTGTAAACTGAGAAAGACTACATCTCTTAATGTAGTTCTTATTTAGGTCGTTCCTTTGAATAATTGGTCGTAATATTGTTTACAATAGAGATTTATACTGTAATTATTTATGTGTATTACATATTTATTTATAGATTATAGATGTTATTTATGTGTCTTTAATATATGTCTGTCTTTTTATTTTTTTCATTGCATAGTTTTTTAATTACTAAATATCTGGATAGTATTATATTACATTTATAATATTTAGTGTTTCATATCCACCTCCACAGTTTATAGCGTGGAGATTTTTAAAAGTAATTTATGCAAATTAGCTACACTAAAAAGCGTGTACTTTCTTTAATTTCTCCACATATCTTTTTAATTAGTCCACGCCTATCAGTGTCAACATCTAAACAAATATTTCACACTAAAAAGCGTGCAGAATTTTGTTGACGCCAGTATTCTCCACGCAAAACAAAGCGTGGACTACAATATTGTACACGCTTTTTTATGTGGTAATATGATATAATTAGCGTGTAAAATTACATGCTTTGTTGTAGTGGCTTGGTAAGCAAGCAAGCAGTTACGCGGTGCGCCAACTCACATTTCTTACTTCAAAATAAATGTTCACTTTGATGATGTTACACATTTATAACAAAGTATAAAAATTCTACTGTTAACAATGTTTCTCAATGCATGTTATCTCGTAGTATTGTTGTAGCAGTATCATATCAAGATCAACGCTCCTACATGGATTCCATATTTGAGTATGTTTAAAGGATATCTGATGATAAAAACATATTTGGTATGGAGTCTTATCCGAAGCAACAATCAATATCAATGACACAAAATTGATCATCAAAACTTATTAATTATATATATAATCTCGTATACAAAATCATAACTTGTACAACATGAACACAAAACAAAAATCTATAAAAGTACATGTAACTAGTAATGGAGAACATATAGATTAAACTCGACAACGGCATCGCCATTACTCATATTAAAAGTATGAGTTCTAGCTTCAGCGTAACCACGAGCAAATCGAAATAGCCCACTTCCTCCAACAATCGGCATCTCTCTCACAGTCGACATCACTGCATTTCGGCCCAAAATACTCAAAGAGCTACCATTATATTTCCCTTCAACAAACACATAGTTCATAGCCATCAACAAGCCCATTTCGTTAATGCTAGCAGAAGTATATATCCCTTGTGCTCTGCCAACGAGCTTGGAAGTTCGTTCTGGGCCCATGGTCAATGGATTATCGATCATGGTGATGTCACCAAAACCAGTCGCTGCAGTGCGGTTGGTTCTGGTGGCTTCGACAATCCTAATAGCAGTAGCGTTAGGGCCAGCAACTATGTCATGGAAATAGATTCGAAAATGACTTAGTTTTTCTTTTCTTAGTCCTAAAGATCGTTGTGACAACCTTCTTCCAAATTGTTGGGATTCGACACTAACGAGAAACGATACAAGAAGAACACTCAATATAACAATAGCCGTTCTCGACATAGCCATTTTTGTGTAATGGTGCAATGGAAGATATGTGAAAGAATGAGAAGAGTTGATGATATATGCTTGGTGAGGCACTTGTTTATATAGTGTGTCAAAAACCAAAAGTTTCTAGATGGTTATGTTTTTGGGTCCAAAATCAACGTTGAATAATTCTGTATTCATATGTTTCCACGTTTCTAGGGCCAAGTCCTTTTTTATTTTTTGTGTAAAAAGTATTACTCCATATAAACTTAGACTATAAAAAGTATTGTATAAAGTTAGTATACTTGAAAATGAATATGTAAAAACTGATCCCTGATCCATTTTTTTTCAGCTCTTTTTGTTACTGTGTAACGTGTATTAGCCGGACCCAGGAAAGTATTTTGTTAGGAAAAAAAACTTAAAAGTAAAGAAAAATTACACTAAAATGTCTCGTATTAGGCTAGCAATGAAGGGCACCTTCCCTGAACCTATTACATACATCCGCCCCTGTGTATTAGCCAAAAAGTAAACTTGATTCATATTTCCTCAAAAGTCAAGTATTTTTTTATTGGAGTGATTTGTAAACACAATATTTTTGCCATCTATCATTAATGTACAATTGATGACACACAAATACAACACACATACGCATATTTAATGATGGATGACAAAAAAAAATATGTGTACAAATCACCTCCCTTTTTGTTTTCAAAAAGCTACATATATTATTCATTTTAACAATGGCTCATGATATAAATACCCCCCCAAAAAAACTATTTGTAACCCCCCCGATGTTTTTTGATTTTTTTTTTTTTTTTAATTTTTTTTTAATAATTTTATATATGTTATAAAACTGTGACACGGAAAAAACGGAACGAAAAATATAAAGTTTAACAGGTCAAAAGTATGAAACTGTTAAAAATTACGGAACAGAAACTGATAAAAAACTGCGCTGCACTGTAAAAAGGGGGTATAAAAGGAATCTTTGTACTTTTTAGCGGGTCAGGGGGTACCAATAGTAGCGCTTGTGTTATACGTACCCCCGGAACACCATTTGTACCCCCCTGTTTTTCCGGGTTTTTTTCGTCTTTTTATTTTTTTTTTAATTTTTATAATTTTGCTTATATTATAAAACTGTGAAACTGAAAGCGCGGAATAAAAATTATAAAGTTTAACGAGTCAAAAGTATGAAACTGTCAAAAAATACGGAACATAACCTAATATAAAACTGCGTTTACTGTAAAAGGGGTAAAAAAAAATTTGTACTTTTTTTATACTATTTGATGGGCCAGGGGTACCTTTGACAATATTGGTCAAACATATGTGACGCAAAGGAAACTTCCCGTACTCCATTGTACTTCATTCAGAGGGATTAGGTGAGTATTCAAATAATAATATCTAGACCGGCAGAAAATTAAAGCATTGCACACATGTGAATATGTAATTGTATTCAATAATTCAAATAATAATATTGTTTTGCGATATCTTAGGCGGACTGACTCGGTCGACCGATGTCTTTGTCGGTCGGCTCCATAGTGTCTCAGTCGGTCGTGGTCTTTCTTGGTCGGTCTAACGACCGGTTGTCAAGTATGGCTAAAAAAAGCAAAAGTCACTTTCTTATTTAATATACAAAAAACTTTTTAACTTTTAAAATATAAATAATTTAACACTATAAATACCTATTTATTTCATTATTTTTTCACAAAATCAAATAACAATTCAAAATACTTCTCCCAAATCAAAAACTCACCATGTTTAACAAGATAAATCCTAAATCAAAAACTCTAAAATCCCGACTTCAAGAAAGCGTTCCGCATTTAACACCAGATCTGAATTTCCAATTAAACGATGCCTCACCATGCATCCGCTTTCGATCCTCGGGTTTTGAATATCAAACACAATTACCACAAACACCACAAAATAATAACATGTTTTATCAAAATCGTCCATTTCATCCTCCGTATAACAACCAAAATGCTTTCTACCAATCAGCAACTGGATTGTATCGTCCTACTATAGATTCATCGACGTCTTCCCAAGCAAAGCAACCTTATTCTCCGCTTAATCGTGTTAATCTTGATATGTATTTTGAGCAGTTAATGTATAGTCAAGAGTATTACCCGACCCACGATTATTCAATAGGTCAAGGTTCGGCTTACGGTTCTTCTCTAGTTGACGACGACGACTCTCCCGTCGAAGAGATGTCACCCGTCATAGCTAAGAAGCCCTCGAGGCGTGCTTCAAAGGCCAAGGAGAAGGAGCCGCCAAAAGACTGGACAACGGCAGAAGAGATCGCGTTGTGCCAAGCTTGATGCGATGTATCAAAAAATAGCGAGAAAGGAAAAGTATGAAGATGAAGGGTTTTTGGGACGCGGTTAGTTAAAATTTCGTTCTTTAAAATCAAGTTACAAGGTCCTAATAAGTTGTTGCTTTGAGTCGTGATTCATCTTGAATTACGACTATGGAAATAAGTTGATCTATGGTTGAGTTGAAATGAGTACACACATTTAAATCATATATCCATGTTGGGAGTTAAAAGTTCACAAGTCATAAGTATGAGTGCTTAACATTTAGACTTATATTGACAAATGATCTTGTTTAATTGCTTGGTTTGGATCTAGTGAAAAATCGGGGACGATGAATTTATCCGTCAGGACATCCGTAGATTATTCTATGGACGCTTCTCATTCTATGATCCCAATGTTGATAAAATAAAGGAAGTCAAACAGGTAGTTAAGAAAAGAAAAAGAAAAATCCAAAAATATTAGGGATAGTTAGTGTACATATCAAAAATGGTGAAAACGGGACTTGTCGAAGCTATTGATTCTTTAGTTTCCCTTGGCGAACACTTTGCTACTTTTCAAAGTAATTAGTCGAGGGGGTTAGAGATTCTTAGTTTTCTTGAGTGTTTACTTCATAACATTGCGTGAGGACACGGCAATACCTTAGTATGGGGGATTTTGGTATGTGCTTAATTACACATACCTTGTTCCATTCTAAACGGACTTAAAAGAATAAAAACATGCCAAAAATACATTATATTTGTATGTTTGCATTTGTATTGTGCAGGAAACGGATATTCAAGAAAAGGAACAAAAAGAAAGCCAAGTCAAGTCAAAGTCTAAAGTCACCCTCATGAAGAAAATACAACTTGGGGGACTATAATTGCCAAACCCCAAGTTGTATTACAAGAATTAAAAGACAAGGGTCAAAAATGCAAACCGGCCAAAGATTGCATTCAAGTTATACAACTTTAGGGGACCAAGCTGCCAACTTACCCAAAAAGTCTTCTTTCCCGCCCCTAAAAACCCAGGTACAACTTGGATGTCCTCCCATACTTCCTGCCCTGCAAAACCACTTCTCTCCCTAGCCAAAATCATTTCACCCACCCTACTATTTCCCCCAGCTGTATAAAGGCCATGTTGGCAATCCCTCACCTTTCCCAAGTATCTTCAATGGCTGAGATTGATTCCAAAGAAGCACAAATGAAATTGAAGGCTGGGATTTGCTTGAGAATCCCCTCACACAACAAGCACACTTGGTTTTTGCTCTCCAAAGAAGCACAAGCTGCAAGTCCAAGAGAAAAAGACTTCGGCTATAAATAAAGTCTTTTGTAAGCCTTTGAGGCATGTTAGTAACTAGTTAGTTTTTAATCTTAAAAAATAATTTAGCTCATCTTTCAGTTTGTTTTAAGTCATTTACAGCTTTCACTTTCAGTTTTGTAACACTTTCAAGTTTTAATACAAGTTTGAGGTCTTAAGTCAATTTACAATATCAAGTGCTAAGTTTCTTAATTGTGTTGTTTTGTGTTAAAAAAAAGCTATCAGTACAGCTTATTTATAAGCTGCCTTAATTAAGTAAAGATAAAAAGTTAAGTAGTCAATCACAAAAATTTCACTCAAATATACCTCAGCTCATTTTATGGATGATAAGCCAGTTCTGGATGGGCTTATGGACTCTCACTAGCTTGTTTTATACAAGTTAGAGCTTGTAGACTCTTTGTTTTACCCTGTTTTGAGCAAGGGTTCTGTAAGTCTCTCTTTTTCTTACATATCTTATTTACTGCAGAAGTGCTTATTGTGCTTATTTATTACTTATATTTGCTTATGAATGCTTTATCATAATGTTTAGTGCTTATCTTGATTAGTTGTTAGTTTAAAAGTAGTTTGTATCACTTTCTCTGTTAGTACTGTTAGTTCATTTGATAAAACTGTTAGCCTTAAGTTAGTACTGTTAGTTCACTTTTGGAACAGTACTAACTTAAAGCTACCAGTACTAACTTCAAGTTAGTACTGTTAGTTCACTTTTGGAACAGTACTAACTTAAAGCTACCAGTACTAACTTCAAGTTAGTACTGTTAGTTATAACTGTTAGTACTGGTGGTTCATTTTAGCTTATCAGCTTATTATTTTTGCTTATTTAAGATTCCCTTAGCTTTTTAGAGTAGATTAAACCATTTTCCTTTATTGTCTTTAGGAGTAAGCTTATTTAAGCTTATTCTCCTTTTCAAAGTATCTTCAAGAGTTTATCAGTTTTTAGCTTATTTGCCATTCTAGCTTATTTTGGTTACTTATTTTTATGCTTGAGTGCTTATTAGGGGTAGTTAATTACCTGTTTTAGCTTATTTGCTTATTTCTTGCTTCATTGAACTAACAGTACTAACCTTAAGCTACCAGTACTAACTTATAACTAGCAGTATTAACTCCAAGTTAGTACTGTTAGTTAATACTGGTAGTACTGTTGTTAGTACTGTTGAGTTTCTCCTGCTTTGCTTAGTATAATTGCTTTTTGATTTTGCTTATTTAGAGTTAGCTTAGCTCATTTGATTTGCCTTAAGCTTATTTGAGCCTCTTTATGTCTTAGTGTAAAAGTTAAGTGTTTTTACCATTTCTAGCTTTTATTTTTGTTCCAGCTTATTTTCTTTGCTTATTTTTATGTGCATTTGCTTATTAGTTTTAGCATCAAATCATTCCTTGTCAGATTCAAACATCAATCATCAATCGTCTTTCGATTTTCCATTTCTAGCCTCGTTGGGACATAACGACCCGGGAACACTCTATACTGCTTCCGGTTTACATTGGTCTCGCGTGATTCTGATCCCTATTTGTTGTGTATTTATATTTATATTTATTGATACATAAAAAGGTGTAAGTTTAAGCGAGTAAGAAACTAAGAGGAAGCTCTCAAGAAAGTTCACTTTGGAGGACATTCTCAAATTCGATCATTTCCATGACTAGGGGCTTATCAATCCAAAATACAAAAGACAAAAGACAAGTGAAACATGAAGAATGAAGAAATAAAGGCACAAACCATGTGCTATCGATGTTTGTCTCTCTTTTAATTTAAGCATCCTACTTTAAAACAATTTATCTTTTTGTGTACTTGGTTATTTTTACGGTTATTATGTCAGTTTAGACATGTTTCGGTCATGTCTGGTTATGTTTAATTTAAGTTTAAGGTTTATTTATTTTTTCTATTAGTGATAGTTTTATTATTATTCGACACCATCAAGATAGTATGTTGGGTCGTGTGTGATAATTTACAAAATTTGGGAAAGAATGTTCAAACTCGGGATGTTTTCACCTGAATACAAATTACGAGTATTGACCAGTATGTTGGGATAAAAATTATGAAGTGCAAAAAGTGCCAATTTTTCAGCCTGTCCAGCTTGAAAAGAAGCCACCCAGCTAGATTTTGCTATGAAACCTAAAAATTCAAAAAAAAAACTCAAAAAACACACACAGCACACACAGTATGTTAGGACCAAATAATCACTTCAATTCACCATAGTAATCATAAGAAACTAAGATATGAGAATGATAAGAAAAGTAGAGAGAAGTTAGAGAGAAAGTAGAAAGAGACAAAGAGATAGTTGATTTCACAAAAGTGTGTATGTTACAAATGAGAACCAACACCCTCTCCACACTTGGAGAGGGGTATTTATACCAAGTATTGGGCCGGACTTATGAGGCTTTAGTTGGACAATTTGGTATTTTATATTGGGTCGGGCTCGAGATTGCTTTGGGCTTTAGCCCGAAACTAGTAAAATGTTAGATTAAATGACGAGCCCGATTCCCTTTCTAGCCTATTACAACGTAAATATAATAAAGACCTAGAATCCTAGTTTGACTCAATATTTTGAGGCTAATACACTACTCTCTTGGTATCATCAAATGAGTGTTCTTTGATCTAATTGCAAGAAAGGGAAGTGTTTGTGGATCATTAATGGCTCAAAAAAGGGTAAGTAATTTCATTAATTCAAATCATTCAAGTGTTTAATTCGTGTTCTTGATCTTAGGTTAAAAATTAGGGGATTTTGATTCATTTTGAACTTAACCAATTCATTTTAGGATTAAGTGGGTATATGTTAGAAGATGAGATTGCAAAAAGAATTAGAGTGATTGGTTGATTGTGGATCGAATGGTAGCCATCCAGAAATCCAAAAATTTATAGGATTTATTTTGATTTGTTTGTGATGAAAGATATAAGATACTGTGATGTTAGGTTGTCTGGGAGATGCTAGGTTGATTGTATAGATCACCTATTTTGATTTGGACTAGTTAAAAGTTAGGTGATTTTTGGCAAATTTGGCAAAAATAGTTAAAAGAGTTAGTTGTATTTGCGAGTAGTTTTAAGATAATTAGAAGTGCCCATAGAGCATTAGGAAGAGTTGGAATTAATTAGGAAGTAAGGAAAATGCCCGAAAACAAAACCCAAGCCAAAACGGCTCGGCAAAACACACCTGTCGGGCGGCTAGACAAGCAGCCGAGTGGCTGCGAGTATGACATGAGGCCAGCCGACCGGCTGAATAGCCAGCCGAGCGCCTGTGGCTTTTGACCCCTTTCCTTTTTGATTTTTTTGTACCAACACATTCTGGAATTCCAAGTTAGGTTTTAATGGTTCATATATGCTTGTTTATGCTCATATTTGTTATTTTTGCAGAAAGCTACCTCGAGTTCACACCCGAACCCACTTATTGCAAAGTATGAAAAGCAAAAGGGTACAATCAACTATAATTTGCAACAAGTCATGAATGTTGATTTAAAGTAGCGAGAGTTACCATCTATAGAGAGGCATGCTTATTGTGAAAGGTTATCTAAGTGACAACTAAAGAGCATTAGAACACCAAGAGTGGCCGATTAGACCATGTTCTATGTGTATAGTTTTGATGACACTTTGAAAGAATTGATGAAGATGGAGTACCTTTACGATGATGGAGATGTATATGTAGATTACTCATGGGAAAGGGCTCTTTTAATTAAAGAAGATGTGTATCCGGATGGTGTTTAGAGTTTTTCTCTATGATGTATTTTGAAAGAGGAGTTGATAGGACTAAGTCAATGATGGAGAAATGTGTTTGTTAGGTTATGTGGACAAGAGCATGTGCTCACTTTACCAAAGTTTGTGATTCTTTTGGGGTTATATGAGCCAAGTGAGTTGGATCATCAGTTTTTTGCTACACATTTTAGCAAATTAGAGATTGATGACAAATTGTTTGATCATGATGCATGTTGGAGGAAGATTGGGCAGCCAATAGAGACAAATCGAAGGATGTCACTCATTAAGGAACCACTTATGTGAATCGTGCATAGGCTTTTTGTTGGGGCTTTAGATCATAGGTTAGGAAGTAAGAAAAGATGTCAAAAGAGGGATTTGTAGATGATGAAGGCATTAGAAGAATCACAATGAATCAATTTAGCTTGGATTATATTCGAACACCTTTGTAAACATGCTCCAAGGCTTAAGGAGAATAGTCTTATTTGTGGAAGTCATTATGTCACCAAGATTGCAAAGTCGTTAGGGTACCTTGTGAATGAAGAAGTGGGGAAGTGTTCAGAGCTAATTAAATGTGAGAAATGGACTACCAAGATGTTGGAAAATGAGCTTAACTTGGAAAATTACACGTTGTTGCAACCAACACTATCACCGCCACCAACTAGAGAAGAGAGAGAGCAAAGGCAAGATCCGAGTGGGTTAAACTCGAGTTGGGGAGATTGGAACACTAGTTTGAAAGAGATTGAGCGTAAGTATGTTTGGAGAGATTTGATGCTAATGAGGAACAACTACATGCTCGAGTATTCTATGCCTATTCTTCATCATTTTGTGGACCAAGCTAATTTTGCATACCCCACTTATGAACCACCAAATGTACCGCCATACCCTTACCCTTATGTGCCTTACCCACACCCTTACACGCATTACCCTGATATGGGTAATCAACCTCATGGAGGAGGTCATTATGGAGCACCGGGTGAAGCTTATTTTACAGGTTCGATGCTGAATTTCAGAGGAACTTCTATTGTTCCTAGTTCAGGTTATGAGGTTAGAGGATCGTCAAGATCAAGGCAAGACAAAGATAATGACGCTTCGATGTGCGAATAAAGAGTTCACATAGATGATGACATGGGAAGTGAAGAAGATTGATCATATGATCGAGTTTGATTCTTAAACTCTAATGTTTGTCGGATAATATTATTATTATTACTATGTTATTTTGTAGGATTTTTAATTTATGTTTTAAGTAACTTATGATAATTTGGAAATTTAGGATGTTTTATTATCTCGAAGTATTATAGTATTTTTGTATTTGCAGTATTTGTAGGGTTGATATGCAAGAAGTATCAGTGGTTTATCAAAATCATGTTTCGAGGAAACTCAAATTGCGTACTCAAACCACATACGGATGATGCGTAGTTAATCTGGGTAGTATCATTCGTCCTAATTTTTCCCATTTCCTTTACTTTGAAGTTCATTTATTTACATTGAGCACAATGCAAAACTTATATGTAGGGGAGGGAATTAAATAGAAAAAATGGTTTATTTTTAAATTTTTGTACAATATTGGTGCAGTTTTTGGTATTATTGTTGTGTGCTTAAACACACATCGTTTTTAGCCCAGAAAACACACTTAATCGAAGTAAAAACCATAAAATTTGTGAAATTATATTGCAAATATGCTTGGTATGTGTTTTTATGTCTTGCAGGTATAAAGGATTAAAAACAAAGCAAAAACGGTAATTTTCAGGTGAGTTTCGACAACGTTTACACGTTTATCAAGATTCAAACAAACTCAAAAAAATTCCCCGAGCACTCCATTAGAAAGAGCACGAAATTACAAATCCATTGGTACCTTCCTCACTATTTAAACCGGTCCAAATAACATTAAATGGACCGGTTCATTTCTATTTTGAACCTTTGAAAAACTAAACTGGCCAAAGAAAGGGTTAAAACTAATTAATATGGGGAGTAAATACGAAACTATGCCTAGCACAGTTGGTCTTGGGTGTTTGGCTTGAGTACTTGACCGTGAGGTCGAGTGTTCGAGTCTCATGCCTGACCATGGCTGTGGTATTAACCTTAGTTGCCATGTGGCCCACTCAGGTGGTGCCACATGGCAACCCGACCCGAATCCACACCCGGACCAAACCCGATCCTGAATCGACCCGATCAACGTTGACTCGTTGACCGGTCAATAGTGACCATTGACCAACCACGTGGCAGCTAACACCAGCATGTGGGTCCCACTTGTTGACATGGCAGCTGACGTGGCAATTGATGTGGCATGTGGGTCCCACTGCCACGTCACTGGTGGCTAATGATTTTTTATAGGTGTACAAGTCTGACAGGTACTATGTTCGAATCCTGAGGTACGAGGTTTAAAAGCAATGATTGGTGTGCAAGGAGTGCAGTGCGAGGGGTGGGCGTATGAGGTATGAGGCTCGGTTAACCGAGCCAATCATTGGATGCTGGATACTAGGTAGCAGCTTCCAGAAGGGGTACGTGTCAGCCTATCAATGGCTCATAATGGAATATTACAACTACAAAGGGGCACGTGAGAAGGGCAGTCTTGGCATTAATGAGATTAAGAGGGTTTTAAGGGCATGAAATAACAAAAATACCCCTCCTCACTTGGGCCTATTTATATCATTTCATTTCCAGCTTTAGTGAGTATTAAATAGTAAGTTTATTTTCACATATTAGTTAGTGTAGGATTAGGAGTAGTGTAGGAATAGTTTTTAGCTTATTTTGTAAAAGCTTTTAAGCTTATTAGATCTAGCTTATTGTACTTTTGGCTTATTAATGAAGATGTTTTCTTTATGAAGGTTGGTATTACTTATGCTTATTTTCTTTCTCTAATCCTTTAATTTTCTTATTTTATTTTTCTAGCTTAATTTCAAATAAGCCCTTATTAGCTTATTTTTTGATCCTATCTTTTAAGCTTATATTCGAATTAGTTAATTCTATAGCTTAATTCAAATAAGCTTATTTAATATACTTGTTGGTTTTAGTTTTCTTTTAAGCTATACATATAGTTTATTTTTGGTTTATTGAAATATAGCTTATTATTCGGATAAGCTTTTCCTTAGATTATTTGTTTGAGCTTATTTCTCATACTATTTTAGTTTTAAAAGCTTATTCGAATAAGCTCTCTTAGCTTATTTTGATTGCTTATTTTTCAAGTTTGTCTTTTTATTATATCTTTTAGCTTAAAGTTTTTAGCTTTTTATTCTAGCTTATTGTTTTATATCCAATCCTTAAATATACCCAATCCACGTTCCCTTTTTGAAGCGAACACCTTAGTTTTGGGTGGATTTGGATCTATTAGTTTTAGCTTATTTTCTAGCTTAATGTGTGTAGCTTTTTTTTCTAGTTTGGTTTATTAGATCTAATTCTTAATTATACCCGATTCCCGTTCACTTTTCGGAGTAGAACACCTTGTTTTCGGGAGGATTTAGTTCTAAAGTTTTCATCTTTAAATAGTTTATTATCTTTAGATTAATTTCAAGATTATTGATATATATTGTTCATTATAACCTTTGCTTGTGTTTATGAATTCGATCCAACACTTAGACGATGAGCTTATGAATCTAATAAGCTAGTTTTATACCTAAAGTTTTTAGATTTTTGTAGTCTTTATTAAGCTGATTAGTGAATAAAGCTTAAAACTTTACTAGCTAATTAGTTAACTAGAAACTAATAAAGTTATAAACCTTAGTGTTTAATTAGTTTATTAGATCGGGTGGTTGTTTCCTTTTTGTTACATCAATCGGGTTCTACTTTCTTTCACTTCTTTATTTATGATTATTGATTTGATTATTAGCATAATTAGTGAGTAGTTTTATATATGCTTGTTAAGTGTGTAATGATTAGTGAATTATGTGTGGATTAAAAATGGGATTTTTTGATTAATAGTTTTCGGATTATTTAGATTAATGTTTTGGTTATTTAAGCGGTAAAAAGCCATAAGAATAATTTGTCTTTTCTAGTAATTTTACCTCCTTTAGGACTTCCTCCAAATGCAACAAATCCACCATCAATTTCTTGATAATCTGTAAGGAAGGACTTGTTTCCAGTCATATGCCTAGAGCATCCTCTATCAAAAATCCCTTGATCCTGTAAAGTATATTGTGGATTACCCTGCACTCAAAATAAGAGAATTAGTTTCTCTTGGAGACCCAAGCCATTACTGACTAGAGTATGCCTTGTAGATCAACATAGTCAAATCTTTTAAGCATGTATGATCCACTGTCTTTGGAGTTTTGGTCAATAACATTTCTAGTTGGTCTCCAAATCCAGCATGCTGAGGACTTAACAACATTTTCCCCATTTCCCTTAGCAGCACTAACTACTGCTTTTGGCCCAGCAGTAGTTACATTGTTAACCCTGGCAGTATTAACTTTTTCTTTAAAATTATTGTCTGTAACTGTTGTTCTTTTGTTAATGGGCCCTTCTTACTGGTGAATGTGCTTTAAAATAAGAATATGTTGTGGGTAATGCATCATTCACTTTTGGTTTAGGGGTAGCAGTATTAACAGGCCTGGCGGTACTAATTGATGTTGCTGCTTTTGGAGAGCTTTGCTTAGCAGCATTAACTGGCGCTTGTCCTGACTTTGTTGCAACTGCTGTTGGAACAAAATTCATTTTAGGATGTGGGTGAGTCAATTTATTTTGGTGGTTCACCCTCTGAGCATTGTTCCATACTGGTCTAATTTCCCTTTGACCAGTAACTCTTCCCTTATTATTCAACACTGGTTTTTCTACCATTTTATTGTCATGAAAATCACAGTCATTGATTAAATGGTTAAAACTTCCACATATAAAACAAGCTTTCTTTATAAACTCAAAACCATTCCTTAGTTTCTAAGTCATCATCTCATTCCAGTTTCTTCTATTATCCCCATGACTTTTACTTTTCCTGGGATACTCTACTTGCCTATGTGTGTTTTCCTTATTAACATATTTCACATTCTCACCAGATTTGACAAAATTGATTTTTGTAAACTTTGGTTTTGTCTGATCAGATTTAGGTCTAAACACACTATCATTATCACTATCAGTGTCCCATTCTTTAATGATAGGAGCACTAGGCCTAATAATTTTAGGTTTTTCTACAATATCCTTACTAGTCTTAGATATACTAGTTTTAGTTTCACTCACTTTAGTCTTATAGACAGAATCATCTAATCCAGTAAATGATAAGTCAGGTCTTAAGGGCATGTAGTTCCTAGTGTAGAGAGGGGGAACTGCATGAAACCCTTCACCTGTTTTGAATTTATCATTTACTGGACTATCATCCACATCACTTTCTCTACCGTTAAACACACTATGACCCACTTCACTCTCATTCATTTGTCTATCATAACCAAGACCAGTTTTGTCTTTAGCACTTATTTGACTATTAATCAGTTTAGTTAGATTCTTTGATGATTCTTTAAATTTTCATAGTTTAAGTTTCAAATCATCTTTCTCTTTTAAAGCTTCTTCTAACTGATTTTTATGGTCTTTGATAGAAATATCTTTCACTTGGACATCATACTTTAAAAATACAATATCTTCTTTATAAACAACTTCATTCTTTTCATGAACAACTATCCTAGCTTCTAATGATTCTAATCCCATTTGATAACCTATAATTTCTAGATTAGATTTATTAAGAGCTTCACGCTATTGATCATACTGTTTTTGATAACCTATGTTAGCAGGTTTAACTTTATGATTGCTAGCATTGGATTACTTAATCTCTGAAGATGTATTTTTTAGATTTATGATTGGTGTGGTTTGAAGATGGTATTAGAGATGAATTTGAAGTTAAAACTAGTAGTTGAAAGGTTAATGCTTCTAGGCAGGATTTGGTGCTGCTGGGCGAAAGTTAGTACTACTAGGCAAAAGTTAGTAGTGTTGAGCCAAAGTTAGTACTGCTGGGTTACCATTGGAGTTACAACTACTGAGCAAAATTCTTGGTCAATAAACAGTTTCCTACTATTATAGGTTTCCTTTTTTTACCTATATAAGTGTATTCGACTACATTAAGTTCATTCTAATACTCTTGAACACTAAAACGCTCTCAAAATTCACAAACCAACTTTAATTTATCACCGACTCCATAAATTAATCATCAATTAATCATCTATGGCGGATTTGAAGTTTGTTGATCAACACAATATGGTTGCTTGTTTGGAAAGAATAGAGGGGAATGTTGATTTTCATTAGATAGTGGACTTCTTGAATGCTAGCACTATCAAGTATTCTTTAACCATAAGTCCTACTATCTATGCTTCTTATATTGAGCAGTTTTAGACTACTGCTAAGTCTGAAATAGTCAATAATGAAACGTAAATACATGCCAAGGTTGATGGCAAGACTATAGTAATATTAGAATCATCAGTGAGGAGTAATATTCACTTTAATGATGAGGATGGTGTTACTAGTCTAACAAATTTTGAAATTTTGGAAAACCTTGCATTGATGGGATATGAACTTGTTTCTGATAAACTTACTTTACAAAAAGCTTTCTTTTCCCCTCAATGGAAGTATCTTATACATACCATCTTACATTGACTAAGTTCAAAATCTACTGCTTGGAATGAGTTTTCAACTAATATTGCTTCAGCAATTATATTTTTGGCAAATAATAAAAAGTTTAATTTTTCTAAATTAATTTTTGATGGTATGTTAAGAAACTTGGATCCAAATTCTAAAAAGTTTTTGATGTATCTAAGGTTTTTACAACTGTTTTTGAATAACCAAGTAAAAAATCTTGCAGAACCTTTTAATGATACTTAAGAAACACCTAAACATACTCAAAAAGTTTTTGCTAATATGAGAAGAAAAGACAAAGGTTTTTCAGGGACAGTTACTCTATTATTTCAAAGTATGTTGGTACTACAAGTAGTTGAGGGTGAAGGTTCAGGATAACCCTCTGAACCCCAACCACCATCTTTAACTGCTCCTCCCTTATAGGAAGAACAAGTGCCTGATGTTGATCATACTGTTTTTGAAGAGTTTCATATGATTTTAAGCAATCTTTAGAGCAATTATGTACCTTAGAGTCTGAACTTGATGAAATTGATGAACCTTGGGATCTATAGGCCATTAGAGAAAAGTTTGTGATGCCTTCTTTACTTTGATTATGAGATCTTGTGTAGATATAGTGTTCTTCTTATTCAAAGTTTCTCAACAAGCTCTGATACCACTTGTTGATCCCTTTTGAATAGATCTTGCTTATCTTGTAAGAAGCTTAGTTATGTTGGATAGATCTAAGACAACTATAATAGAAACTAAGATTGTGAATACTACAAACTATGCGGAAACTAGTTTGTAATACTAAGAAGAACAATGAAACAGTAAAACAAGATCTTGCTAAACTTTTAATATATTGAACACAATCAAAGTTACAGAATAACCTTGAAACTATGAATACTAACTATGAGAAAATAATTTCTAGATCTATGCCTTAGGGTTCCTTTTATACACCAAGGAAACCCTAATGGGCTTACAAACTGCGTCAAGTGATCAATGTATATCTATTCCTAATATATCTCATGTATATCACTTTAGCAGTACTAACTATATAACTAACATTACTAACTATTATAACTAACAGTACTAATAAACTAACAGTACTACCATTTTGTTATGGCAGTACTAACTATAAGACTAGCAGTACTAACTAAGCTTGTCAGTACTAACTCTTCCCTTGGCAGTACTGATTCGTGGAATAGTATATACTTATATAGCAACCCTAATACAGATCCTGACCGAATGCCCTTGACCAAGGCAAAA
>BQNB010146509.1:0-16566 GCA_026074375.1 Tanacetum coccineum
ACATAATTATGTCTTTTCAAAGTAATTGATGCACTATTAAGCTTGGTAGGTCTCCAAACCCAACATGCTGAGGCCTTAATAGCATTAACCTGATTTTTCCTAACAACATTAACTACTGCCAAATTTGGCCTAGCAATATTAAATTTTCCCTTAGCAGTATTAACTTTTTGGCTAATTTTTTTGTTAGTTAATGTTGTTCTTAATTGATAGGGCCTCTTTATAGTTGACTGTACTGATTTAGAAAAACGTGACATTGGTCTAGCACTATAAACTGTAGTTTTAGGATGAGCAGTATTAACAGGCCTAGCAGTGTTAACTGCTTTTAGGCCAGTTTTCATTAAAACTGCTCTTGGAGTCATGTTCCTGTTAGCACTAAGGTGAGCCTTTTTAGTAGAATTTTTGTTATTCACCCTTGTATAATTATTCCTAGATAGCACCCTTTCCCTTTGATAGTAATTGCAGTTAACCTGCACATGGTTAAAACTTCCACAGACAAAGCAGGCTTTATTGTACATCACAAAGTCACTTCCTAGCTGTTGGGACTTCTAATTATTCCAGTTTCTTTGATTTCCCCTAGGACCTTGTGACTTGTACATTTCAGCATACTTAACTGGTTTCCTAACTGATTTTTCTTGTTGTTTTGGTCTAACAAATTCTATCTTAGCAACAGTAGGAAAAACAGTTTTCTTCTCTAACTTGTCATTTGACACCAACTCCTTTACCAATGGGGCATTAGGAGATTTACTAACCTCGTTAGAGATATGTTCACTAACACTCTGTGCTTTCTCTTTGCGTTATTAGGTTTAGAATCCAAAATCCAAAATATTGAATATTCAAGCACGCGATCACGAACCGAAACAAGGTTTTCAATTAACGCTTCGTTGGGAAAATACGACATCCGGGATATAAAATATTGTATATATATATATATATATATATATATATATATATATATATATATATATAGAGGAAGGTTAAAATAAAAAGACAAATATTCGTGAGAAGGATACACTAGGCATGATTTTTAAAAAAGTTTTTGAAAAATTCCGAAAAAAATCCAATAGATCGGGTATGTTGGTGCATAAAACTTTTTGTAATTTTTTTTTCTAATTTTGAGTTTTTATTCGTTTTTTTAATGCACTAAAAACGAATTTATGATGCACAAAAAAAATTTGTGCATCAAAATTTCATTAAATTGCTTTTTTGTGCCTCAAAAACTCGTTTTTGTACCCAACTTCTTTTGAACTTTTGCATCAAAATTTTATTGTGCATCAAAAATTTTTTGTGCATCAAAATTTCGTTTTTTGTTCATTAAAAAAACGTATAAAAATTCAAAATTAGAAAACCAGCTCCATCAATAGCCACCATGGCTTTGGAAGAAGTTTCTTCCACATTTATAGTCCTTCTAGAGCTGTCTTGATTCTTGTTCCTGTTATCTTGGTTCCTAGGTCCTCTGCATTCCCTTGCAAAGTGTCCTATCTTGTGGCAGTTGAAACACTCCACCTTGGATTTGTCATAGCCTAGCTGTGTCGACTCCCATTATAGTGTTCTTTCTACAGTTTTCTAGAAAAACCTTCTTGTCCTCATGCTCAGCAATGCTAACTGCCACTTCAAATCCATTTCTTCTATGCATCTTCATGGATTTGTTCAAGGTCTCATATACAAGTTGAGAACCCGTTTTGGTGACTGGCCAAAAATGGCATAAACAGCGTCATTCATTATGTTAGAAGTACTACTGTGTAATAGCATTGATAACTTGAGAGCTAGCAGGACTGATTTGTGTGGTAGCTAGTACTAACTCCATAAGCTGTATTAACTTCATAGTCATGCTTGGGGATGACACAAAAAACAATTTCTGATACTTAAGCTTAATCTTGCAGTTCCTTTAACCTCTTGTTCAACAATCTTGAAATTATTGTAGAGATCATCAAAGCTCCTTCTGTCTAGATTAGGTTTATTATCTAGACCATAACATGAGTATTCCACTCAGAAGGCAGACTTCTCAAAAATTTCAATTGAGATTTCTTGTGAAATATTTTCACCCAAAATAGCCACTTGACTTACAATCTTCTGAAGCCTGTTAAAAATAGAGTTAAGAGACTATGTGCTTGGAGCACTAAAGTTCTTATACATTTGCTTCAGAAGAGTCTTTTGAGTCTTTTTTGTGGCTTCATTACCACCAAATCTTGTTTGTATAGCAGCAACATGTCTTAGCTTTTCCTTGTACTGCACTTAAATGTCATTAGATGTTCATTAGGAAGTGCCATTAGTAAAATACTTCTTGCTTTCACATCATTCTTCTTTTAAGCCTTTTCTTTAGTAGTTACAGGACCTAGTATTAGTGAAGTTGAGGTACCATCAGCATTTGTTATTGTTTGAGCTACTAGTTTGAATGAGTTTCCATTCTCTATGACATCCCATAAAGTAGTCTTGTACTTGAAAGTATTGCTCAATCCTTAGCCTCCACATATCATATTCACCCTATTTGAGAATGGGCAACTTTGCAGTAGTAGTGGTTTGTGCAGTTTCTAGATCCACCTATTCCTTATAAGTAAAGAGTTCTTCTTGTAAGTTTCTTTTAGATAGGAACGACAATGGGGCAGGTTTGGGGCGGGGCGACCACCTCATCCCCAAACCCGATTAGCAAACCACGCCCCAAACCCGCCCCGATCCCCAATGGGAATCTTATCGGGGCGCTCCATTGGGGCGAGATGCTCCCCCAAACCCGCTCCGATCCACATTGGAGATCTTATTAGGGCGACTTTACGAGTGCATTGCTCCACCAAATATACGCTGTTCTCCGTTTATTATTATTTTTACGCCATATTTTTTACAAATGTGATTACATGCAATAATATGGAATAATCATGAATACTAATAATATAATAATGTAGCGTCATAAGTTTCAAGAAATTATAATAAATAATTATAAACACGTTTAAAAAATCAAAAATTCTTTTAAAAAACATTACACAAAAAAAAGTTTTTATAATCACAACTTGCAATCTTGAAAAGATATAATACTCCAAAAATTTGATAATATTGGTTTATTACGTAAATACTAACATAATAATATATGAAAATAATATATCGATATGTATGTATAGTTTCGGGGCGGGGCGGGTTGGGGATGTTATGCCCCGTCCCCGCCCTGAACCCGATAAGAATCCCCGTTAATGCCTCGAAACCAGCCTCGTAACCCGATAAGTATGCTCCGCCCAGCCACAAAAACTTTGGATTTTGGATTTCCCCATTGAGTTCAGGTTTTTTTTCCATCCCTACTTCTATATCAAAGTTTCAAAACACAAGCTCTGATACCACTTGTTGATCCCAACTTAAGATCAATTCCTTAGCTTGTAATGGTTAAGTTACTTTTAGATAAATCCCAAAACAAATCTATGGTAGAAACTTTATGAATACTAAAGAGTATGCGGAATCTACTCTTTAATACTTAGCAGAATATTAATGAAACAGTAAACTGTATAAACAAGGATATCACTAAAAAGCTCCAATATTATTATCAATAATACAAGTAATCTGTATAGTACTAGGGTTTACAACCTTGAAGGTATATATCATAAATGTATGAATGTATATGTGAATGTGTATCAATAACTATAACCTGGATCTCTATTTTATACACCAAAGGAGTAGTTACAAGTTAACTACTAATCTTCTATAATTAAAAAGATAACCGCAAATCTCTCTTAACTTAATAAGTTATACATATTCTTTTACAAAAATATCTCATAATTTTACTTGTAAGTAATCTTTGATATACATTCTTCATCTTTAATCCTTGTATCTTGTCTTTACTCATTCTGACTGTAGAAACTTTCTAGGCAGTTGTAATCTTTCAGCAGTTGTAAGCAGCAGCATTAACTTTTATTCCAGCAGCACTAACTGTGTACAAGCAGTAGTAACTACTTAGAATATTTTCTTCATTCTTCATCAGCAAGTAGTAACTACTTAGGCATAAATCTCACCAAGTATAATAAAAGGTAATGTGCATTCGGCAAAGATTAATTCTAGTTATTTAAGAAAAAATTGTCAAAAATTTTAAAATTGGCATAATTTTTCAAAGAAAACTATAAAATCAAAGGCAAAACATACGTCAAGTATTAATTTTACTCCCATCCCTCCACTTGATTCGTACAATGTCCCTATTGTACATTAACGAAATGAAATAAAAAGGAAAGAGTAGAATTAAGACAAGAAACTCCCTAAGCATTGCTTCGAGATTTGAAATTTGGCAGAAATATTTAGATTATTTCCGTCTTTTGGCAAGCTCTTTATCCCATGTGATCATAAAACAAACCAAAGCATAAAATCATTCTACAAGAATTATGAAGTGTATAGCAAATACAACCTAACTCACTTTCGTCAGGATCACGGTGTCATTTAGCATATGCAACTAGCCTTTTAATCACTTGGTGCCAAGTGGACGAGTTTAGTCTTGTGAGGGCTTCCATAGAACATACCCACAAAGTCTATTTACGTATACAAGGTTCTAGGAATTGTTTAAAACTTTCAATTTTTATGATTTTCAGAAGGAGGGTTTCGGGTAAACTCTAATGGTTACGTCATAATCAAGTGGTAAAAAAATTTAAGTTTTTAGGTGTTACGGCGTAACCATGAAATGGTTTACGTCGTAACTGTAGTGGTTATGGCGTAAACTAAAGTCGTTACGCCATAACTGCTACAGATTCAGCAAGGTTACCACATGATTATGAGTCGAGCCGGTCTCGATAATTGCATCCTAGCTTCTGGATTCTGCAAAACAAAGTAAGAAACATGCAAACCAACTAATGCAAAAAGGAAATTTCATTGAATAACGGACGGGTTGTCTTTTGAATACAAGTCATCATAACAGTGGGTTACGTTGTTACACCCATAATAGTAATAATTGTATGCATGTACAATTATCATAGAAAACAGTATTATCGTGGAAAACAGTATTATCATGGAAAATAGTATTATCATGGAAAACAGTATTATCATAGAAAACATGATTATTGCCCTAAGCTCATGAATCACATATTTAAACTCAATAGAACCGAGAGCCTCTATTCGAAGACATACTGTGAGCTATTACCTAAAGAGATACTGGGAGCTGCTACCCAAAGAGATACTGGGAGCTATTACCCAAAGAGATATTGGGAGCTATTACCCAAAGAGATACTGGGATGTCTTATGGGAAAATGGAGGTAACTTAGGCAATAATATATCAGGATAGCATATAGTTGGAAAAACAATTGTATTCATAGTTTATAGCATGAATCCCCCACGGGATTTAGAAAACATATAAAGATGGGACTATTCATAGTGATGGAACCATATCACATATCAAAATCACTTGTGTTTAATTTGTATAAAACAAACATGTATCCCCCTCGCGGGTTTATAAAACATGTAAATAAGTAAAGGGGGGGGGTCCCAGGCAATGAACTTCACCTTATACAGTACAGGAAATCTGCATTGATGGCAAAAGTATATCAGGTGAAAGTAACGGCTTCGTCACACAACCTAGGGAAATATGTCAAGTCTTAGTTTGATTGATTATGTTCTATAACTTTGCTTCATATGGTTTAAATGTAAATGGTTTATTAACCGTGTGGAAACATCAGTAATCACTGTTCGAGCTATATAAATCCAGAGGTCATGTAGTATCGTTTGAGGAGCCAAGGCACTTTAAATCGTAAACCCAACAAACTCGTCAAAACAAATACCCAAATGGAACCCCTCACATAAAATTCCCTAGTAACGTGATATGATAAGATTTTAAGTTTCTTCAAAAGCTAGTCGATGATAAGTTACGTTAACTATATAACGTAATTGTTTTATAATGCGTCGATCGTTGATTAATAACGATAAATGTGTCGGGTTTTAATGAAATCGAGTTTTGTAATATTAATATATATTTTTATAATTTACATAAAAACATTATATGTTATATTTGTAAGAATACAAAAATGGCAATATTATACCCTTGGTTTATAAACTTTTACAAGTTTAGTCCTTTATATATAAAGTATATATAATTTAAACCTTTAACTTTAAAACTTGGCAAAACAGCCCCTTATAGTTATAACTTTGGAATAATGACATTTTCATCCCCTCTAGTTATAAATTCCAAAAATTTACGATATATACCCCTAGCATGGGATTAATTTGCAAAACAAGTCCAAAAACCATAATAATGATATTTTTGAAATCCAAAAGAGTTTTGCAGGTTATATCTTATTAGAATAAGCTAAAATAAGATGTTCTAATATAACAAAAGTTTAGAAAAATGATTTGTTAGCTAGAAAATCAAAACGGGTCGTTTTTAGGGTTTTAATAAAAAAACGCAATTGGTTTGGAGGATTCAAGGATTTATACAAGAGTTATATTAGGATCTATTAGACCTTATGATAGTTCTAATACAGATTATGAGCTTATTGAACAAGATTATAAGCTTACTTGAGCTAAAATGGGTCGAATAAGGGTTTTTGGGTTCGTACGCCTAGAAACGACTTCAATGGCTTCTTTCTCTTGATTCTTGGCTTCAATTTTGATCTTAGGGACTTCTCTTGATCCTCCTTGGTCTGATTTAAAACTCCATTTGAATGGTGATGAGTTTTTGAGGTGTGTTTGAAATAAATGGGGGTCTTGGCTATTTATAGTGTTCGAAAACTTGGTGGCCAAGGTTAGGGCTTAGAGTAAGGACCAAGGGTTGTAAGGAGATGACTAATGGCAGCTATATGATGAGTATGGAGAGCTAGGAGTGTAGCTTAGCAAGGTGGAAGGAGATGGAGAAGTTAGGGTGATGACTAGGGGTTTTGGAGACTTGGTGGCCAAGTTGGGTGACAAGGTGGTGATGGAGGTGGTGGTGAGGTCATGGTGATGAAGGTGGTGGTGAGTCATGGAGGAGCTTGAGGTGTTTATTTAGTTTTTTACATGGCTATTTTTGGACCAGCCTAATATCAGTCCGGTAAAATGGTTTGTTATTTAAAACCGTAATCCGATGAAGCTTTTAAACAGTGGGCAGGGTTACATATTTGAGTCCTCTACAACTTTTAGTTTTACATATTTAGGGGTTACTATACAAAAATTTAGAGATAACAGCCATTTACTACAGGTGTGCAGAATCTGCGTACTTTTGCCATTTCGGCTTATAATAATTCATCCCGCATCGAATCGGGTTGAGTCAAACCGGCACAAAATGGATCACAGACATAGGGCTACAACTTAGTATTTTGCTTAATACCCACAAACATATTTATTTTCCTAGGATCTTTGTTTTATCAAAGGATCAGATTTCTTGATAAACTCATGAATGATTACTGGGTGTATGAACGGTTTGCTAGGTTTTCAGGGTTTAGGGATTAGGGTTAGTGTAGGAAGCTGAGATTCAGAGAGAAAAGAATGTTTAAATATTGTGTATTGAGTGCTTGTAATTTGTGCTAAAGAGGTGGTACAAAATCCTTAAGATTTTGGAGGGAAATGAGCTAGTTTGAATTATATGCTTTATTGGCTTGTACAATTAAGCTCAAATGAGTTGTACTTTGATTTAGGAGGGAAAATGTGATTTAAATATTATGTATTGATCACTTATACACATGCTTGAAGGCTTGTACATTCATTTTGTATGTAAACATTACATGAAGTTAGGGTTTTGATATAAACGTTAACGGATAAAGTTCATTTGATAATATCGTTGTAAAAACTACGTTAAATAGATAACGTACATGATAAAATGGATAATAGATTATTGACTTGACATATTAGGACGTTTACTTGATGTAAACATAGATGGAATAGGCATAGGTCGTTGCGTGAGCTCGTTTACTTTAGAAATGTACATCTTGGTTACATAAATGGAATGGATATAAATAAGAAAATTTTCTCGGGAAAAATGTTTTGTATTAATATAGTAAGTAGATATTACATTGATGAAAATACTGGAAAATTACGGGTTGTTATAACAAGCGGCTTCTTAAATTCGCCTCAGTCCTCTACGAAGGCATTAGTAACTTATGGAAAAGCACACATCATGATTAACACGCTAGTCACCAATATAATCCACCTAACAATGTAACATGCACCACTTGGTCATACGAAATAGGAAAAAGAATCATGTGGAATCCAATATACGGCAGGTGAAATTTCCGGTCCTTCCGAATGACAACGAATTGTACAGAAAGTTTGTGAAGGAAGAAGTCATCAAGGACCATAGTATGTGCTTCACAGCTTTTAACACTACAATCCGCACGTTAAAAAGTATTCAAAACCTAATAAGGATATACGAACAACCAAAGTACAGTATTTCCATCAGGAAGAACAACAAAACACCACACCCAACAACGATGTTTCAAACACACCTTGACATCCAAAAGCATAAAAATTTCACTTTTGATATGCATGAAGAACTAATGAACGGAATCGGTGGATGGTATAACAATAGAAGAACACGTAAAAAATACAACGTCACGTACAAAGAGTAATAAATAAAAAAAAAAACATAATAAGTCACCCAAAAAACAGGCCAACAAAGATAAGGAGTCAACCCGAAAAAGGCAAACAAACAGGCCTTAGTAAGCCCAAAGAAAGCCTACCAGGCTCTTGTCGCCATACGTGAGGACATTTAGTAGTAAGATTATTTTAAAATGCACTGGATTTTTTAACGCTATTACTTTTTATGCTCAGATAGGGAACTAATCATGAAAAGGAAGGATACACCCGACATGGCTGAAAACTTATTAGGTTTCCCCGCCAAGTTACGGACGTATCAACTTTAACAAAACCCATGTAAACTTCATTCACAAAAACCTCATAACAATGAATATAAAACCCAAGCAACACCTTTTACTTGATAACCCGCATCAGGTTCACAAAGTTTCCACCCACACATTTATAAATGTGAGTATAAAGCTCAGATAAGGAACCAATAAAGAAAAAGAAGATACGCCCGTCATGACTTCAAACCTAATAGGTCACCCCGCCAAGATGCGAAGTATCTCAACTTTAACATAAACCATGGAGACTCATGACAGCCTCTTATAAGGTCAAAACAACAAATACTATTCGCAAATTAACCATAAGCAAATGAAGCACCAAACTTGTCACTTCATTCCCACGTATTAAAACATAAAGAACAGGAAGCATTTGCCATGGCTGCAAACTGAGTAGTTCGCCCAGCTAAAATGCAAATGACCATAATCCCAAACACCAAAACCCATAATAATAAGCTTGGCTTAAACTAAGCCCAATGGCAATGAGACTCAGACAGGTTGAAAAATGAAAAGGTGGGTACATCTGCCATGGCTGCAAACATACCAAATTTCCCTGCCAAGATGCAAACGACCACAACCCTAATTGAACCCATCTTAATCCGTGATAATATCCTCTCATAAAAGCAAATTAAAGCGCAATAACCATATATAAGAAAAATTATAAGCACGTAAGCAATCAATCCCCGTATGTGAAAATCAGACAAGTTCAAACCCAAATAAGCGGATACATCTGGCATGGTTGCAAACACAATGATTTACCGTCCCAATGCACGGACAATCACAACTTATAACACTACAATCCACATGTTTCAAAAAGTATTCAAAACCCTAATAAGCATATACAAACAAAGTACCCGTATCGCCATCAGGAAGAGCAACAACACCACACCAACAACGATGTTCCAACACCACACCTGACATCCAAAAGCCATAAAAATTTCACTTTTGATAAGGCGTGAGAATTGATGAACCGGAACGGTGGATGTATAACAACGGAAGAACCGCGGAAAATACTATCGGCCACTTACAAAATAGTAATAAGTTAAGAAGGTCAACCCAAAAAACAGGCCAACAAAAATAAGGAGTCAACCTAAAAAAGGCCAACAAACAGGTCTTAGTAACCCCAAGTGCTAGGCTTTTTGTCGCCACACGTGATGATAATTAGTAGTATGCATAATGTTTAGTGTTGTAATTATAATGTTCACCTGACAAGCAATACATTGTAAATTCTCACCTTTTAAGAATGTATGAAGTGGAATTTAGAAGCGTTGACAATTTAAATATTGTAATAATACAAAATTACGTTATTTTACATACTATGATTTCATTTACAGTTATGCTTTCAAACGTTTTTATAAAAAAAACAGTTGTTGCACACGGTTGTTGCTGACCGTTATTGCTACTTTTGCTAAACAAACTTTTAGTGTAAGCTTCAATATAATATTTCTAAGACGTGCTTAACTACTTATAGATGTGCCAAAAAGTTTTGCACAAACATCTACTTGATATATATTTAGATTTTAGAGGGTGTGATTGGTTTTTAGTTTAAACTCCTCCACCTTAAAAGTTATGATAAGAAATTGTATTAATAATAGTATAATACTATGTGTTAAGGTTTACGAAGCAATTGATTACTTCCCATATTTTTTTCTCTTCTTTTTTTTCGTTTAGAATGGGCACTTTGTCATTTATCTAACGTTTTGTGGTGGAACTTTTATGAAGATTGAGATCTAAAATACTTGACGTGAATATGGTGTGTGCAAGCACATTTTATGTTTTTGTATTCTTCCGAAAGTTTATATGTAATGTATGCGCTATGTGTCTAGTAAAGTGGGCAAGCTTTTATCATTTGTTAACGGGGTAATACAATTTGTTCAAAAAGGTGTACAACGGTGTGAATACTTTGATCTCATGCATCTTTTGATGTCAACAGGACTTTCTTCAATGGATTCTGACCTTATGCATATCGGACCTGTTCCCAGTTGGCCTAAAATTTGTAGGAGTGGGATTCACCCAAGCCAATCATAAAATAGCCCCTCATTTGTACCATGCTCAAATAGCGTTTTTTTACGGTTGGAAGAGGAATGCTACCAACTGAGCCTAAGGCACAGTTTGATGGGTATACAATTTGTATTATAGACTTATCTTTTAATAACCATATTGCACAGGTAATAACCTTTTAATACACGGAGCTAGCGTCGGTTTATACCATTTATAGTCAATCGTAAATACCTAGTTTTATAGCGAGCACGCCCCTTTTAATAATCATCTTACAAGCAGAGTTCACGTAAATATCATTCGCACTGCTGAATCGGCTGCTCAGAAGTTGGTGTACTTTTTTCGGGGTTCAAGTGGATTCGTTCAGTCAACTTCTTTGACAAGCACTTTCGCAAGTTGGTTCAGCTTCTTTCAAGACCGACGCTCATGTTCTCACAGTCCCCTTATCTTCTTTTTCTTTACTACTGATTTCACACCTCACGATTTTTTTTCTAAATCTGTAGGTTCCGATGTAATGTTAGATGCTTGATGTGCTCATTGCCCCTGCATGTAGTATCGATCAAGAGCCGATTTACAAGCAGTATTCTCTCTCCGTTCTATTGTTCGGGTAAGCTATTTAGAACCTCCTACTTTTTTTTTTGTTTTTATACTCAGTTGCTTTCTTATTTTAGAAGCAAAGCCTGAAAATGAAACAATACAAAATGTACATGTCATGCTTGCGTACATGCTTACATAACGAGAATATATCTTTTGTTATGCTTTTATTTGTTAGTTTACCGTTCAATTTTGCAGGTTGCTACGCATGGAATCTGAGCCAAATGATCTTCATAACCCTTGACAATTTATGAGGTTCGTTATGGTGCTTGCAAGGAGAGGTATGGTCACGGAAAGACTTAGGTAGAAATCTTTACCTAAACTTAGTCGTGGCCAAACTTCTCCTTGCAGACATCAACATTTTCTAGTCTTTTTATACTATACAAACTAACGCAATGATGATAGTTGTGCGGATTTGAATGTGTCATTCACATAATTTGCTTATACCGTATCTTGGCAAGGCAATAGTTTGTTATGGAGATAGCCAACATGGCGGTATTTGCTGGCGTGTTTTAGATCTGCAAATCTGAGCCTTTATGCCATTTGGAAAAGAAGGTTTAGAAACTAATCTGCCTATCCATCTGGACTTGAATGACAATATGAAATATCTTCTCGGTACGTTTCGTTTAACTAGAGCATAAATAGTCGGGTTTTGTTTCTGTAGTAATAAGAGATTCATAAACAAGAATATGTGTGTTGTCGACGATATTATACCCAATGCACTAATAACATGTGTTATAAAATACATATTTTTGTTATGAGTTCTTCTACTGAAGGACGTAACCCGACTGATTTTGCAATTAGCTATAGGAACGTAACGAGAATGTATTATGTGTTTTGTCAAATTCAGCCCCACAAAAGGCCCCGATCATCGGTAGAATGTGTTTTACCAAAGAATGATGGGGAATTGAAGAGAATGTCGTGACAAGTAATTTGGTGCAAATTATGTTTTCGCTGTAACCTCTTCGGTTTCGCGTCTTTCTTTATGAACGCCTATTATATTACTGATCAGGGACTTTGTGGAATTGGAACTGAAAAGGCATAAAGTATTGGTGAGGGTTCATTGGGTGGGTCAGAGTGTTCAAAGGTATGATACTAAAGATCCGACAATATGCCATATGAACATTCTGCTTTTATAACTTTTGTTCGCTTCATTCGCCATATAATACTCTAGGTAGTTATTTGAGATTTTAGAAAACAAGGATTCGTGTTGTTTTCTTGATTCTCAAATAATTTCCTAGATTATTTAATCTCGAGTGGGCCGGAGCCAATCTATTATGTACATGTTTCTTGGAAGGTGGTTTACTTACGCCCGTATCTTGGTGGGCAACAACATCACATATGTGGTTGCAGCATGACGGGTGTACGATTGGTTTACGCCCGTATCGTGGCGCGGGATCCAACCAAATGTTGGTTTGCAAACAACGGGCGGGTGGTTTTATATGAAAAAGCGCCTTTTATTGTATTCTGGCTGCGCCCAAAAAGTATGTTATTACGTGGTATCCAACTCAGTCAATAATGATAAATATTATTCGCGAAGTTTGTCTATAATGTGGTCGGCAATGACATGGCATTTATGTCAGTTAAACGTACTTTCAGCCGATGTTGTCCATCTGAATACGGTTGTTGCCCCCTCTTAATATGTGCCTTAGCCCTTGCTGATATACATATACGTACGTGGGCCTTATAAAGAGCATGATATTGTGAATGAGCCAGGTATGAGAACATTGTTGGAATTATTTTTATCTAATAACATAATATTACACATAAAATTATACGTGATAGCCAGCGGAAAGTAAACAATACTTAAATAGTATAATTAACATATAAAATGGAATCGTGTTGTACCTTTTAGCAAACATAATGTTAGTCGAACTACGACGCTAATTGTATCATGTAGTGTGATGTTGAGAAGCACGAAACTAGACCAATTTACTAAAGCAAGAACCTTCACGTGGTATCTACATACCGTCTACCAATGCTACTCGAATGCTAATTCAAGAAGTCATGATTATCGAAAGCCACGTTCTCGATATACTAAGAATACCAAAGCACAAAATCCCTTACTTGGGGATCCTATGAATCGGCACAAGGAAGAAGAGAAAATGAAATGGGATGAATGAATGAGAAATCCTATAGAGTATTCATAGTGAAGGATTATGGTTACTTGGCTTTGGGAAAAGCTCACCTTGATCTTATCACAAATAACCCATCCCCTTCTAAACCCTAAGGACAAATCCCCTACAACAACCCCCCAAGTTTGATATTTTGTCTATTTAATTACTTATGTACATTTACATAATAATTAAGGGGCTAACGATTAATTATTCGTAACACAAACAATTAACTACCGTTAAGTATTATCGTTAGACTATTAATATATATAATAAATATACATTTATATTATTATATATACTAATAGAGTAGCATCTATGTCTATAAGTGTGTGACCCCTATAGGCTCACGTATTTCTAGCCGTATAAATATCCGTATGACATGAGCACTTCCCAATAGTCCATACGGAAAGTCATCTGTCATAGTATATTAACATACTAACCTTGACAAGGTCTAGCAACATCATCAATGCTCTAGAAATACCTGAGTGCAGTTTTGTTAAACTTCTCAGTTTTAAGGTTTAAGTTAATACATCCTTTTGTTTCAGATAATGTGTAAAATATGGATATGGATCAAAGTCATCCTATAATTTAACGATTTTGCTTCTCGTTTTTGTATTGATCTAGATTATCAAATGTAAAACAGAATCATCTAAACTACATTTTGGGAACGACCTGCAAACATTGATAAAGCCCATCGAGGGAACCAGTTCAGTATCTAACTCCCAACACGTGAAGGAACAAATTTTGTTTTAACTATAAGTGTCTGTCATGTATTTCAAAACATTTATGAAAATAGCTTTTATAACTTACCTTATTCAGCACAACGGTTTACTATAATCAACGAAATGTCATCCATAATGCAAGACCTATTTGCATCTCAATGTTGAGGACTAAGCACAAAATATACCATATGGAACTCCACTTAATGATGTATGTACACCACTAAATATCATACAACGCAGCGGGTAAATACACCACATGGGTGCTACTTCATAATAACACAGCGCTAGATAAACGAGCAACGACCTCTAAATGTATCGTTTGTAAACCATCTGTTGATTTTCTAAAATCAAAATAATAGTTGTCCCATAATTGCATCACCATGAAAAACTTGAATGTAAAGACTCCAATGCACATCAAATAATCCAAGCATCTAATTCACCTGAGAAAAAACATGCTTAAAAGTGTCAACATTAAAGTTGGTGAGTTCATAGATTAGTTTAAATATGAATGTAAGTTTCAACTGAATGTATTTGTCCACTGTATCATCACAGTACCATGTAAAAATCCAAAGATTTTATAATGAATGCCGGACACATTTTTGTCACCAAAAAGTACAATCTTATCCAAAGATTTATTAAAGAATGCTATGACAATTTATGTCACCAAATGTTTCTAGTAGTATTTGTTGGGGCCTACCTGTAGTCCCAATGTAATCCGACATGTTATAAGGTTCGTTCCCAGTGATAGCTAGTCACCCGAACGGGGGTTGTCAATCCCGAATAGATTTATTTTATATCATTCGCGTGGACATCACGCTATAACGTTCGTTACCGGCGATAGCTAATCACCGAATAGGATTCAACATTCCGAATAGATCTTATATCATAACATTGCGCTCACCTCCAAGTGAATTTAAGTCATGACGCTGTGACGTAGGCTTGTATGTACCATCACAGGGTGTTAGTAAAATTATGAGTTTTGCTTTTACCCGATTTAGTAAAATTCTCGTTCTTAGCTTTGCGTGAGCCGTATTTAGAAATCCATTCCGTCTTCACATCTTAAGTGATTTAATATTCTCATAATATCCCTCGATGATTACAATCTTCATCATTTTCATTTTCCGTTGTGTTTCGCGTTTACGTAAATTCTTGCTAAAACTCACGTTTTTACCTTAAAACTTTACCTTTTTCTTAATTAACCTTACATACACTTTTAATTAAATTATACACAACTAAAAATAAAAAAAAAATATATATTTTCACAAAACCAAGGCCATATGGCCGGTTACCCTATCCTACACACAAACACTTCCCAACTTTTCTCTTTTCTATAAACATACTCATTATTCCTTTCTTTTTCCCCATACATGCATAACCCTTCATTTCACAAGATTTTGTCGAACAAGGAAGTTCGGTTACTCTACGATGGAGCTTCGGTCTTTAGTTAGTTAATGTTGTAATAGTATAATATCGGGAATCGGGCTCGATAGTTAATCTAATATTGTATATGTTTCGGGTTTAATCCCAAGCAAAACCCGAGCCCGGGTCCTAGTTAAATATCCCACGCGTCGTAGGGATATATATATAGATATTTTCCTAAGAAAATATCTATCTCTCATAAGTTGTTCAAAATATCTAATATATCTTTTCTCTTTTCTCTCTCAATTCTCTCTCTAGTTTCTCTCTCTAAACAACTCTCTCTTTCTCATTTCTAGTTCCGATTTCGTGGTCGATTGTATGAAGTGAAGTGTTAAACGGGATCCTACAATTGGCATCAGAGCTACGTGTGGATTCGTGGTTGATTCGTGTGGTAAAACAAGCTCAAATTCGTGGCTTATATTGTGACAAAAAACCCCACGGCTCAAATTTTTTTTGGGCTTATTTGTTTGTTAATCTTGATCTTCTCTTGTTCTACACATCAAAGAGGCTAGGTTGTATCAATTTCGTGGGTTATACAAGCTCCAAGTTCGAATTATAAGCTTTAAAAGGTTAGTGTTCTTCGTGGAGGGTTGCTTCATATTGGACGATTCTCAAAGAAATACGAGTTAAGGTGTGTTTAAACTTGATATACACACTTAATATTGTATGTTCTAGCCTTTGTTCGTGGTTAATAAGCTCATTTAGTGAAAACTTGCAAAATTCGTACTTGCATTCTTCGTGGCGGTTTGACAGAAAAGGGGACAAGATCCACGATTTAAGGAAATAGTCAACGGCGGTTTGTTGACCAAAACAGCGAGTTGCTAAAAACGGCGAGTTGCTAAAAACGGCGAGTTGCTAAAAACGGCGAGTTGCTAAACGGCGAGTTATCAAACGGCGAGTTACAAATTGGCAGCGGTTTACTGAGAATTTTTTTTGTGAAGA
>BQNB010146510.1:0-16565 GCA_026074375.1 Tanacetum coccineum
TCAGCTTTGACCTTCGCACAAGTCAAACACTTACTAACATACGTGGCAATATCCGCTTTCATATTCGGCAACCAAACACGATTTCCAAAACAACGTGTTCCATCAGGGCGAAATTCGAATATTGGCTTAATCAAGCTCCCCACATTTTTTGCCTCTACATTCTCTTCTTTCATCGCTTCCTTCTGAGCTTCACGAATCTGCTTAGGTAGATCATTATGAACAGTCATCATCAAAGCTAGAACACGCAATGGCTTATTCCTTTCTTTCCGACTTAAGGCGTCAGCCACAACATTCGCTTTTCCAGGATGATACCGAATTTCACACTCATAATCACTCAACAATTCAATCCAGCTCCGTTGTCTCAAGTTTAATTCTTTCTGATTCAAAATATATTGCAGGCTCTTGTGATCGGTGAAAACCACACACTTCGTTCCATACAAATAATGTCTCCATAATCTAAGAGTGAAAACAACGGCTCCTAACTCCAAATCGTGAGTAGTGTAATTCTCTTCATGGACTTTCAATTGTCTAGAAGCATACGCTATCACCTTATCTCTTTGCATCAACACGTCTCCATACCCTTTAAGTGATGCGTCACAATACACCACGAAATCTTCCGTTCCCTCGAGCAACGCTAAGATCGGTGTACTACACAACTTCTGCTTTAATGTCTGACCATGCTCTTCTTCGTCCTTGGAATCCACCAATATATCATCGATGAATACTATGACGAACTTATCAAGGTATGGCTTGCATACGCGGTTCATCAAGTCCATAAACACAGCATGCGCATTAGTCAATCCAAACGGTATTACTTAGAACTCAAAGTGACCATACCGAGTTCTAAATGCAGTAATTGGAATGTCTTCTTCTTTAATGTGTAATTGGTGATATCCTGATCGCAAATCAATCTTAGAATACACGCTCGAACCTTGCAGTTGGTCAAATAAATCATCGATTCTCGAAAGAGGATAACGATTCTTGACATTCAACTTGTTCAACTCTCAATAATCTATACACATTCTAAAAGATCCATCTTTCTTTTTTACAAACAACATCGGTGTTCCCCACGATGATGAACTCGGACAAATAAATCCTCTCTCATCTCAGATGGTGCCAATCTATATGGTGCACATGCAATAGGTACAGCCTCCGGTACTAGATCAATTCGAAACTCTACTTGTCTTAGCGGTGGTAGTCCCGACAACTCCTCAAGAAACACCTCAGGAAAATCATGAATTATAGGCACGTCTTTCAATCGTTTCTCCTTCGACTTGTTTTCCGTCACGTGTGCCAAAAACAAATAACAACCTTGCTCGACGTACTTACGGGCCTTGATACAAGATATGACCTTTAATCGAGACATACCCTTGTCGCTTTCGACTACCAGCATCTTGTTTCCATACGGTATATGAACAACTTTCTCGCCAAAGACGATCACGGCATCGTGCTTGACAAGCCAATCCATACCGATGACGTCAAACGTACCAAGCTCAATCGGCATAAGATTGATTTCAAAAACATGGTTTACTAAATTCAAAGTGCAACCTTTCAGAACAGTGTTCGTACTAACTACCCTTCCATCAGCTAACTCTACCTCATAACTAGCCCCTGGTTTAACCAGATCGATATCAAGCATGGAACTAAATCTAGTATCCACAAAACTCCTATCTAAACCCGAATCAAATAAAACAAAAGCATAACGATTATTGAGCAGAAACATACTAGTAACCATGTTCGGGCCCTTCAGCTCATCATCCTTAATAGCATAATCTCGACCACGAACTTATCTAACTTCCTCTTGCTTAACCTTCCTTAGGCATCGGTTCCTAGTATGACCTTGCTCACCACAATCGTAACAAGTCGAAATGGGTAGAGCATTTACACCCGTGGCAACATTCTTCTCCTTACAGTACCTTAACTTGTGCCCAACCTTTCCACACTTGTGACACTTTATCGTACACTAACCAACATGGCGAGTAAAACATCGTTCACACAAAGGAAGCTTTCCATCAGTAGGAGCGGTAACCATAGCTCGAGCGTTTCCTTGCCTTTGGTTATTCTGCAAAGTTTGGCATGAGTTATCCCTTTGATTGCCTTTACCACTACCATTTCCACTTTGAAAGCTCTCCCACTTTCGCTTCTTTCCATCCAAAATTCTTTCATCTCTAGCTTGCGATTTTTGATCCATCAACTTATGTGCCATACGCATAGCTTTGTTCAGGTTAGCCGGCTTGGAGGAAGTAACTTCACCCTTAATGTTATCAGTCAACCCCCGGATGTAAGCATCAACCTTCACTCTTTCTGGCTCAACCATTCTCGAACACATCAATGCAATCTCATTGAACCTCTAAGTATAAGCCACAATGTTATACTCCTTACCCTTCAAGTTCCACAATTCGTGCTCCATTCGTTGAACTTCTTCTATTGGGCAAAACTCGGTAGTCATTAGTTGCTTCATTTTAGTCCAAGGCATTTGGTTTACAGTCTCCAATCCCATGGTTGCAACCTTAGTATTCCACCAAGTCAAAGCAGGTCCTTGCAGAGTTGCGGCAGCAAACCTAACCTTCTTGCCCTCTGCACATTCACTGATTTTGAAAACACTTTCAGCTTTCTCGAACCATCTTCGTAACTCGACAACTCATTCAATACCATGAAAAACAGTGGGATTGCATTTCATAAATCCAGCAAAAGTACACTCACAAGCAGCAGTTGCGGCATCCTGACCCCTAGCTGGTCCAGATCCCTTAGCATCATTTCTAACATTTGCATGTCTAGCTCGCTCAGCAGCGAAAGCAGCATTGACATTTTCCTTGATCATTCGTCGAATAGTGGCTTGAGTCAAAGGTGCAGACTTTGGAGGCATGATTCTGTCACGTCACACAGAAATAATCTGATAAGCATTCATAACATGATATACTCATAACATGGTACAATGGCAAATCAATCACAACAACAGTCAGACAACATCAAGTAGTAATCAAAAGATAGTTATTCATTTTTCATCATAAAAGAGTTAATACATAGTTGCATTGTTTCATGAAATGATACAAATTGTTACAACCAATAGCACTAATTCTACTAACTGAGGATTCGGTTTAGTGATTACATAATAAAGACAATACTGATGAATCTAAACTACTAAGAATCATGAGGAGATCCTCGCGACTCAGATGATGGACTCTTCTCATCTTCAATTGGAACATTGATAGCTTTGTTCGGTCTTTCTTCAAACATAAATCATCTACGAATCATCTCTTGATAGAACTCATGAGCTCGAATTCTAGTCTAATAGAGATCTCTCTTGACTCGTTCGTTCTGCATGCGAAGGAATGTGTTGCTTAACCTTGCTTCTTCAAGTTCCTTATTCAGTTTCTTGCATTCAACCTTATCTTCAGTATTACCAAGCTTTTCAACCAACTTTTCCATTGCGGGCTCCACACTAGAACGCACATCATTACCCAAGTCCAAAATTAACTTACCATAGTACTTGTCCTTTGCTTTTCCTTTCTTCTCAACCAATGCATGCGCTGTCTCGCGACCACACAATCGTCTTGAAAGAAAATCCATCTGACCAAAAAGAGAGTTAATGTCCCTCCTTATGAGACCAAGCAATAGACCATCACTGTCCTCTCGAAGAAAAGGAGAAGTAGACGACTCACCTACCTCATGGACACTAGCAGGAACAATCTCATCCTCGTGCTCAATCGGGTTCTCAACCTCGATTGCATCCTCAGGTTCTGACTCAGAAGCAGGCGGCGGAGGGTTAAGAGGATCCATCTCTTCATAAGGGTAAGTCAACTCTGGCTCATTCTCATCTTCCTCAATGTCGACTTCCATATCATCTTCTTCTTCTTGAGGATCTTCTTCTTCCTTAAATTCATCTTCTTCCGGGTCCTCGTCTTCATCCACTAAGACAGGCTCGGGAACAACAGGAACATCATCGTGTTGATTCGGCTCAACAACGGGTACATCATCCACATAATCGGGAGGAATTACGTTCACCATGATAATCTAAAAATATCATATAATACTTACTTAATAGCGTATCACTTCTTATAATCATTGAAACATTATTATCAAAATAACAGTTTGCATCAAAGCGTTACAACCAAAATTCATAATTTGTGACATTCTCGTTTTGCGTATACCTCAATTATATTTCAAACATATATAATGAGAGTTATCATATAATCACATGACATTCTATGCATACAACACATGCATAAATGCTCTAATACATAACAATTTATGCATCCAACACATGCATAAATGTATCCATACTTAAGCATTTAATTATACATATAACACATACGTAAATATACCTATACATAATAATCAAATAAATTCACCTTTTCTTTCTATAGGTAACCAATGGAAACGAGGAGTCTAAGCGTGCGTGTAGAAGCGTTATAGTTTAGGTTTTCAAAAATACTCGACCTAGTTCTCTTTAACCTTAGGCTCTAGATACCACTTTGCAACACCCCACCCAACGTACATTGGGTTGCGCAGCAGAATTAGCAATTTGGATGTTACTAAATAGCACCATTCACCAAGATAATAGAAAATGACCCAAATGAGATGTTTTAACAAACATGTGTTCCATTATTAATCAAAGATAAAATGCATTTAGGTCCCCACAGAATCGCAACCACCGTCTAGTACAACATTTGAAAAGACAATTATTCAAATAAAAGACATTGTTTTTAACACAACTTAAGACATTGTTTTTGAAAGACCAGAACACACAAGTAGTCTTTTCATAAATCCATCAAACGCACGACACCTCCACGCCATTGTTGCCTTCATCCTTGGTTACCTGGGATAAAAGATGTTTAAAACATCAACAACAAAGTTGAGTGAAATTCATAGAGTTTAAAATAGTTAATAAGCAATAATCTTTGAATACACAATTAGTTCTCGGGAACACAAAGCAACGAATGCAATGTATAGCAACTTCTTTTCTTTCACGCAATAAGCTCATGACACCGAACGTTAACAGTACATATGGCATTCATATGTTAAAGTGCCCCAAAACAAGGTATTATTGTCATATACCTACTATTTTCTAAATACAAAATGTCCGTTATAGGGTGCTCACCTACGGATTCATACCCTGGACAGGGTTGTCAAACCCAATAGATCTATTTAATGCATTAGCGTTCACCTCGCAAGGCAATTAACGGTTCATGAAATAAGGGACTTCGACAATAGCAACTTATGCGAAAACAATCTCGTAATCGGGTCCAACATACCATAAAATCATATGTGTTCGATTTTATAAATAAACATATATCCCCCTTATAGGTTTTCACAACAATTAAAAGATTTAAATGAGAGGCTATGAACTCACCTTAAGCAAAAGATCCAAATCAATCAAGCGCAAGTAACTTCACGTCTTAACCGCGACCTATATAATACATATATGGTGGTACGTGACTAAAAGTATATTAAATCATATATTGCATACTTGCATATATATATACATTATTATTACGTATATACAATCATATACTAAAATCTCCAAATGCGACGCAAAACATTTCATCTTGTCACACTTAACAATATTACCACTTTTTCAATAAAGTTTCTATTTTTAGAAAGTTACCGAAAGTAAGGATAATATAATCCGAACTTCATATTTTGTTACAATTTAACTAACATTACGAACCCCTTGCTTGTTATAGACTTTATTCAAAAGTTTATGTAAGTTTGACTTTCAAAAGTCAAACTTCGTAGTTGACTTTTTAGCCAAACTTGACTCGGCAGTAAAATGTTCGTTTTTAGGAGTTACAAGGCCCATCTTATATCAAAACGGACCTTAAAACATCATTTATCATATTTAAAAGCCTAAAATAGATTTCAAAAATTTCTCGACATGGCACGGTCAAGTCAAATTTTCTGGTCAAACATGGTCAACCCAAAACCCATGAAAATGACATTTTCGACATAATCCGACTATCAAAATACGCTTAACTAGTCTATATAATTTTACCAAAACCATCAAACCTTGGTCAATAACCAAATACGCTTTCAATAATTTTCGCACTTGAATCATCCAGCAATAATCATACTACACGCAATATACATAAATTAATCACATAAGAAACATAACTAGAAGCTTACAATGCTATCAAGAAAATCAAACTATGGTTCCCCTTGACCTTATGAAATCGGACGCAACCCAAACACCAACAAACAAACCTTTTTCAATCAACCAACACTAAAATAACAACAATCTAACCACTATGAACACCCCTTTATACTCGAAAACACCAAGAACCAACCAAAAATCTAACTTCTTCAATGCTTAGTGCATGTAAGATTTTATTAGTAGGATTTGTAGCTCTTGAAACAAGGATTAAGAATATGTAAACGTATTTAAATTTCATGTGGGTAAATTGATCAGAAAGTGGTGGTGAAGGTGGTGGCCGGTCGTGGAGCTAGGGAGGGGGAGGAAGAAAGAAATTTTAGCTAAAGTATTATAAGTGTGTGTATGGTTCCTTTTATAGAAAACAAGTTTCGTACTTTAGAAATTTTAGTCCTTCCATCCTTAAGCCCTTTTCAAAACTAGTACAAACCGTTATTTCTTTTATTTAAAATCGGCCAAATATTCGGGTCACACCACTGTTATAAATATTTTAAATCCGTCCCTCTAATTTTTATTTAAAATGTTTAATAAATCGTTAAACCTCGTAAAACACGACCTTTAAACACGGTTTTTACAAAAACTTATAGAAACGTCGTAAAATACTAAATGACATATTTACACTCTCGAAGCAACAAATTTTTTTTTTTACTTTCTTAGACACTAAAAACAAATAGAAACTCAACCACGGATTGAAATTACCTTATAAAAGGAAATTCTCATTAACCTTACATAGCATAAACGACTATAATTATTTACGTAGCAAAAATAATTATCTTAGCTTGGGATAGACGTTGACCTGAAGCTCGGGTTGTTAAACAACGATATTACACATAACTTCTCGGCTCCACGCACTCCATAATCAAATGGCGTGGTAGAAAGGAAAAATAGGACTCTACAAGAAATGAGTAGAACAATGTTAAATGAACATTCATTACCACAAAAGTTTTAGTGTAACGTCGTAGACACTTCAACCTACATCCTCAACCTAATCCTAATTAGAGCCAGCTTAGAAAAAAACACCATATGAACTCTTGAGAGGTAAAAAACCTACTCTTGATTACTTCAAAGTTTTTAGAAGCAAGTGCTTCATTTTAAACACCAAAGACTACCTCCTCCTAGGTTATTCTTAAAATAGCAAAGCCTATATCATCCTAAATAAACACACCATGAAAATTAAAGAATCACTCAATGTGACATTCGATGAAACTCCTCCACCATCTAAAACATTACCCTTGGTGGATGACGACTTAGATGAAGAAGAAACAATTAAGGTTACCGAAAAGAAAAAACTTAGAAAATGGCATTGATGATGAAACTTTAGAAGTTGATGAAATTGTCAACGTTAGGGAATCTAAGAACCATCCATTAGAAAACGTCATATGAAACCTTAACTAAAGTACTTGTTAGAATCAAAAAATCATGTATCCGAGGGTCGGGGAGACTCAAACCAAGAGAAATCCATATTGTAGTGAGAGAGTAAAGAGAGAAAGGAAACGTAGAATAAAAGAATGAAAAAGGGAAAAGTTACAAGAGTCTCATCCCTCTATGGAATCCATGGATGGGTATTTATAGCCCATACATATCTCTACTTTACATTAATGTCTATTCTAGTCCTTGTGTTTAGAGCTATGGTAATCTATGGTAATTCCATAATGTCGTCACATAAAATGGATTACTAACAATCTTCCCCCATGGGACGATATACGGAATTACTTATAATATTTTTCTAACAAGTACATATTGATTAAGAACAAGAACTTCCATGAAGCTTCCAGTGTTGATGATGTCTTATGTGGCCTTTGACTTCAAATCTACACGCCAACATGAATCATCTTTGTAGTAACTTGTAGGAGAAATACTATAATAGGCATGAACAAGGTAACCCATATACTTTTGGTTAAGGAAAAGCTTTTGAATTAGCTTCCCCCTTATTCATGCCGTATATTCTTCATTTAGAAGCTTTCATAGCTTCCCCTCGAACCAGCAATCCTCTCTTGAGAAGTTTTAAAGCTTTCTTTCAAGCTTAGATCAATTAAGTGCACATTGGAATTAGTATAATACCCTCATCAAATATTACTGCTTCTTTAATAATAAGCTTAGTGATCATCTATTCAGGGGAACATTAAAGGGACCAACAACATATCTTCTCACGCTTGAATAATTCTTCTCACAATTCTTCCCTCTTGAAATTCAAATGATGCATACTAAAAATAACATGACATCTCTTCCTCCATGTAGTTGAAATAATGCACCCGAGAGCAACAGGTTAAAGCACTAATTTTCTCTGCGGTTATGACATTTGTCTTCCCGGCTGGACCAAAACAAAATAACGACTTTTCTCCCTCCATGATAGTGATGAAATAAATTACAACACTAAAGTCAATTAAGTCCTAGATGTAGACAGTTTATCCCTCTATGTAGTCTAAATGGTAACACCAAAGTCAACTAAGTCTCGGATGTACACATTTCTCCCACCAAACAAAGTATGAGACTTTCATCACCTCTTGCGATTATCTACATCGTATGCTGCGTGTGACACTAAGCACTAGAACGTAACTCCTTTAGGTGATAGTTATACACTATGAGCACTACAATGTAACTCCTTTTATCAGGTATAACTAGATAATCCAAGACTTCATCCTAAATTGTAAGCCCAAGCAAGTTACCATTGTAAGTCATGCATCCAACCAATCGCGACTTCAAGATAATATAAGTACACGCCTTTGTAAAATCTAACTTTAATCTCAAAAAAGTGATACCCAATCAACTCCGTAGTCACTTAGAAAAATTAATACCAATTCTAGCCATTACAATTTAAAGTATGTATGTTTTGTGGTTTTGTTGTTGCTTGAAATCGTTGGAAACTTGATAAAGGTACAAACTTTGTAAGTTATTTGATGTTTATATGTGAAAGTTGTAAACTTTATCGTTTGTTTGAGTGTTTTGTCAAAAATGAAAAACGGTGCAAATATTAGGTCGTTTTTTGTTTAACCAGCAAGGATTAGTGGTGAAATAAGTTAGAGGTTCACCAGTTTTGACCTGGTTCGGCTCAGATGACGTGGTTCGGTGGGAGATCCAGTGAACTGGGTCATATGGTTTAGTGAACTGGGTCATATGGTTCGGTGAACCTAGAGCTCCTTATATCTTCAAGTGAACTTGCACATATTTCATGCTATTAAGTATCAAAAGTTTTGTGATATGATTAAATATATACAATTAACGCCACCGAAAAATGTTAATTAGGCATTTTTATATTCTTTTGGATACGGTGTTATAACTCTTTTATTCTTCGTCGGTTTCTTATGAAGTGCTGGCATAGATACGCCGTATCTTCATTGATGGTATACGCGTATGGATGTATAATCATTATTCTTTTGATTTTTGTCGTTTAAGCTCTAGAATGCTGCTTTTAGTAATCTTTACAAAGTACTCCTATAATTATTGTAAAAATCTCAAATATTAAACGATTATGTACCAATTTCTTCAATATTTATACAAAACGGGTAATTACATGGATAAAGGATGTATAAAAGTGACGTTATTTGATGTCACAACTCCTTAAGTTCCTGAGAAACCTAACTCATAGTATTTTAAGGTTGTAAAAGAGATCTGAAAGCTCCAACAAGGTATTTGTATAATAAGGATCTTTTATTTCTAAAGAATGGAAATACTGAGGCTAGGATGTATGTACTATCATTATAAGATTCTCGCAACTTCTTTCCTGGAAGAGGATCTTGAAGAAGTGCTGAAAAGATAGGTGGGTAAAGTGATTACAAAGTTTAATGTTCCAGCATGTTTATCTATTATGTTAGGAATTTAGTTTTTAGTGAAGTGACGATCATTATCGATCTCACGAGCCTTTGTAATAATTAGACAATTTCATGCAATAACTAGTAAGCTAACCGAGCTGATTTACAGAAAGGTCAAGAAAGCCGACCCGACCCAGCGTGTAATTCATATTAAACCCTCTCCACATATGGAGAGGATGCTGGTTGAATACATTTTCCTCACTTTCTATGTGTGTGTTTTTAGTGTTTTCTCCCTTTTACTCTCTCTCTAGCTTTCTCTCTCTAGTTCTTTGTTTGTGTGAAATTCATTTCCTTCAATTGGTATCAAGAGCCATGGGGGTGGATTTTAGTGATTATTCTTGTGGTTGTTTAAGCTTATTTCGTATAGCTTATTAGGGCTTATTTTCACAGCTTATCTTTTATACTCTTTTTTTTGTGAATTACTTTTTTTTTTGGCCTTTAAAACCGTTTCTCTTGAAACCTTCTCTTGAGCTTATACTTTTCAAGTGAACTATTACTTTTTGCTAATTGGTATGGACCAAATACATATAACACTGATGACTAATGTTGGTATTTCTTTATCATATGTTGATCCCTGTCTTGTCCAGTAATCTTATTTAGTTGTTAAGCTTGTTATTATTGGGATAGATCCAAGACAACTATAGTAAGAAACTAGATTGAGAATATCACAAAACTATGCGGCAATCTAGTTGCAATATAAGAAGAAAATGAAACAGCCAAAAACAAAGATATTTCCTAAACTTTCATTATATTGATTTACTATTTTGAGTTAACAAAATTAGCTATGAATATTAAAACTATGATTGAATATGCAAACTATGATACTAATATGAAAATTGATATCTTGATCTATGCCTTTTGGTTATTTTATGACAACCATGGAGGAACCTTAATAGGCTATACATAAAACGAGTTTACATGATCATGGATATCTATTCTAATATATCTCATGCATATCACATAAGCAGAAAAATAATAAAATAACATCTTACTATTAAACTATCAAGTACTAATAAAACTAACAGTTACTAACAGTGTGTATTGGAATGGACTAAACTTACACACTAGCAGTATTAACTTAGATTGGCAGTACTAAGTCTTCTCTTGGCAGTACTAAGTTGAACCAGCAGTAGAAACTTGTAGAAGCCCTTAATTCCTAACAATCCTCTCCTAAACTTGTGATTTATCTCATTTAATTTATCAAAGTTTCTAATTAAACCTTCTTATGTAGTGGATTGCTTTCCAAACACTTTACTATCTTGGTCTGTTTGCTAGTATGACAATTTTCCTTAAAAGCTCATCTGCCATCTTCGAGTATTGATCCACTTGCAGCTTGTTACACAACATCAAAGTCAAAAGCCCTCTTGTCAGTAGATAATCTTTCTCAACCAACATGAAGATATCATGTCCTCTGTTTGTGATTCATGGTGGAAAACACCACAAGTATCATTAAACCTCCATGTTAATGGTTCAGGCATATACCTCTGACGCTACATTTAATGTCTATCGGTATTGGTCACCACATATACATCTTCATTTAAACCCTTATTGTTCTTTCTTTTGTCATTTTGGATCTGTTGTAACTGGATCTTTTTTAACCATAACTCCTATGCTTATCCAGGTCATCTTATCAAATTTCTTTAACTTATCATCAAAAGGTCTGATAAGCTTCTGTATGGTTTCCAACTTCTGATAATTTATTCTCCAATACCTTCTTGTGTCTTCAAAGTAAACCTCCCAGTCTATGATTGGATATTTGACCTGTAAGGCTTCAACATACACTTCTTCCACTGGAACTATCATTAACAATTTATGTAGTTCCTTTTTTGATAATTTTTTTTCTTTTTCTGTTGATTGTTCTTCACCTGAACCAAAAGCTTCTCTAATCTTTTGTCTATTAGCAGGCTCTTCTAAAACTTCTTGACCTACTCTTTTTGTTCTTTCCTTTTCCATAACAGAGTCCATAGGCACAAATAAGGTAACTTGTTTGTAAACATTATCAAACATCTCCTTGACTTCATAAAAGCTTTTTCACTTGAAGTGTTCCATCTTGTATCCTGCCATATTCTTCATAAAGGTGCACATGGTCTTTCTTTGCTGAGACATGGTTTGAGGTTTATTTCTGATTACCTCATATCTTTGTGCAGCTTGTAGCTTCTTACTCTTATCAATGAGCTCTGCAAGTAATCTTGCCCTTTCTGCAATGGATAGGCTTTCCCTTTCTTTCTCTAACATACTCTGAGCCAGATCCTCATCTGCTTAAATCTGAGCTTGAACATTATCCCAATCAACATCAGCAATTGAGGGATTAGCTTCATCTTCAGTAGTTTCACTTGCAAGTAGTTCTTCTTGTTCTGCATTAAACTTTGCTTCTTGTTCTGCATTAAATCTTTCTTGTTCTTCTTCATGCAACTTCTGAGCTAATTATTCATCAAGGCTCATCTGAATTTGAACTATCTTTTTGATCTTCTTTGGTTGTTCAAACTCTTTCATAATGGCTTCACCCTTTTCCTTTGTTGCATTTGGTGAAGGAATACTTTCTTGAACCATACCAGCAGTACTAACTGGCATTGAAGCACCAGCAGTACTAACTAATTCTTTAGCAATACTAATCAATCTACTAGCAGTACTAATTCTACCATTGCCAGTCCTAGCTGTCTGTTTTCTTCTAGTATAAGTGTGAACTCTAGCTGCATCTGTAAGTACCTTAGATGTACTAAAAACTCCTAACTGATCTTTAGGTTAACTTTCTTTACTGTGTGCCTCTCCATGAGCACTAACCTATGTATCAGTCTCATCTTCAAACCTCCCCTGATCCTCAACATCAATTTGAACTAGAGTAACTCCTGCATCTTGATCAATGTCTTCTATTATACTCTAGTTGATCCCGTCTTGATAGATCTTACTTAGCTTGTTAAAGCTTAGTTGTATTGGATAGATCCAAGACAACTATGGTAGAAACTAAGATTGAGAATATCACAAACTATGCGGAATCTAGCTTATAATACTAAGAAGAACAATGAAACAGTAAAACAAGATCTTTACTAAACTTTCAATATATTGAATACTATTTTAAGTTACAAAATAGCTATGAATACTAACTATGATTGCTATGCAAACTATGAAAAACTGATATGAAAACTTGATGTCTAGAAAACACGTCAAGTGATTAATACATATCTATTCCTAATATATCTCATGCATATCACTTTAGCAGTACTAACTATATAACTAACAATATTAACTTTTATAATTAACAGTATTAATAAACTAACAATACTAATATTTTATACTAGCAGTACTAACTATAACTATAACAATACTAATGACTTAAACTATTTTCTCTAATCTTCACCTGCAGTAGTTCCTTCAACAAGCAGTAGAAACTCTTATACCCAGCAGTAGAAACTTAAGAAGCCTTTATTCCCAACAATCCTCCCCTAAACTTGATATTCATCTTGTTAATCATTAAGTTTCTTAGAATTAAACTATCTGTACTGAGAGAATGCTTCCAAACACTTTACTGCCTTGGTCTTTCTGATTGTATAAAGATTTTTCTTATAAGCTCATTTGCCATCTATAAATGTTGTTCTACTAACAGCTTGTTTACCAACATCAACATCAGAACTCCTTTTGACAATGGATAATCTTTTTCTACCAGCATGAAGATATCATGTCCTCTAACCAAAGATACATGGTCAACACCACATGCATCATAAAGCCTCCATACTAAAGGATCATGCATATACCTTTGAAGCTTCCATAGAGTATCATCATCATCTGGTTCAAACAATCTCTTTAGTTCAACCTATAATTCTTTCTCTTTATCATCAGTAGGCTTTGTTGTACTGAACCTCTCCTTAACCAAATCCCCAAGGTTAACCAGGTCATCTCTATTAAATTTCTTCAACATATCAGCAAAAATCTGATAAGCTTCTGTATGGTTTCTAACTCTGATAATTCTCCAATACCTTCTTGTATCTTCAGAGTAAACCTCCCAGTCTATGATTAGATATTTGACCTGTAAGGCTTCAACATAGACTTCTTCCACTGGAACTATCATTAACAATTTCTGTAGTTCCTCTTTTGATAATTCTTTTTCTTTTTATGCTGATTGTTCTTCACCTGAACCTGAAGCTTCTCTAATCTTTTGTTTTTTAGCAAGCTCTTCTAAAACTTCTTAAACTGCTCTTTTTGTTCTTTCTTTTTCCATAACAGAGTCCATAAGCGTAAATGAAGTAACCTGTTTGTAAAAATTATCAAACATCTCCTTGACTTCATAAAATCTTTTTCCCTTAAAGTGTTCCATCTTTTATCCTGCCATATTCTTCATAAATGTGCACATGGTATTTCTTTGCTAAGACATGGTTTGAGGTTTATTTCTGATTTCCTCATATATCTGTGCAGCTTGGAGCTACTTTCTCTTGTCAATGAGCTATGCAAGTAATCTTGCCCTTTTTGCAATGGATAGACTTTCCCTTTCTTCCTCTAACATACTCTGAGCCAGATCTTCATCTGCTTGAATCTGAGCTTGATCATCATCCCAATCAACATCAACAACTAAGGGATTAGCTTCATCTTTAGTAGTTTCACTTGCAAGTAGTTCTTCTTGTTCTGCATTAAACTTTGCTTCTTGTTCTGCATTAAATCTTTCTTGTTCTTCTTCATGCAACTTCTGAGCTAATTCTTCATCAAGGCTCATCTGAATTTGAACTCTCTTTTTGATCTTCTTTGGTTGTTCAGACTCTTGCATAATGGCTTTACCCTTATCCTTTGTTGCATTTGGTGAAGGAATACTTTCTTGAACCATACCAACATTACTAACTGGCATTGAAGCACCAGCAGTACTAACTGATTCTTCAGCAGTACTAATCAATCTACTAGCAGTATTAATTCTACCACTGCCAGTACTAACTGTCCTCCTTCTTCTAGTATAAGTGTGAACTCTAGTTGCATCTGCAAGTACCTTAGCTGCACTAAAAACTCCTAACTGATCTTCAGGTTAACTTTCTTGACTATGTGCCTCTCCATGAGTACTAACCTGTGTATCAGTCTCATCTTCAAACCTCCCCTGATCCTTAACATCAATTTGAACTAGAGTAACTCCTGCAACTTGATCAATGTCTTCTGTCATACTCCTCCCATGTTTGGAAGTATCCTCTTCATCTTCTTCATTATCAAAAACCACAATTTTGGCTCTCCTTCTAGCTTAGCTTGTCTTGACAGTTTGTTCTAACTTCATCACCTTTTTGATGAGTTTAGTAAAAGCAGCACCATATGTTTGTTTTGTTTGCTTTAATTCTGTCTCCAAGCTTTCCACCTTGTTTGACAATTTTATACATAGAACCGTCAATTCATGTAGTATCATCACTTCCAGGTGTGTGACCTCGTGGGAGAGGTAAATCATGGGGTATGGATGGTGTCTTATTAAAGTTACCATTGCCCTGTCCTACATCTAAGCTAGAGACAGTAGTGGCAGCCCATCCATGTCTGACATCTACACCTATGGATGCAGCCTCATCTGCTACATTGGTGTGAGTAGGAGAACTAGGCTGAGGAACCTTAGTTTCCTGTTTGGTTGGTATCCTAAAGGGTGATGAAAGTGGTGGTTGTAAGGTTGTTGGAGCACTTGAGGGTGTGTGATGGGGCTTAACTGGGACTCTTGATCTTTCACCCTGCAAAATTTGACCCTGAACAAGCATTGTTGGAAATAATGGAATGTTCACCCCCAGTGTATCCCTTGAAAGCCCTTCTTATATTTCTAAATAGTTTTTGTGTAAGGGTAGGAGCAAGATAAGTTCTGTTGTGAGGTAGAAGCAGTCTCTTATGCTTGTTCAAAAAGATTTGAATAAATCTTGGATACATTAAAAATTTAGACTTACTATCCAAGTTTTTCACCATGCCTTCAAAAATCATCTTAGAAAAGTTGAAAGTCCTGTTTGTGTCCAAGCAAATGATGCAGTTGCTACATTGCTAATAAATTGTTCCCAAGTAGTCTTCTTAGGACTTAAACAATGAAGAATGGTATCGATTAAAAATCTCCATTGAGCAGAAAAGTGACCCTTTTAGAAGGTCAACTTGTCAGAGTTGGAAACATACCCTATAAGAGCAAGTTGTTCAAAGATTTTAGTATTAGACAAATTATGAATACCATTAGAGTCTTTTAACTTGAGATGCCTCCTAATAGATGCCTTAGAAATAAGCTTAACTTTCCCATCTATTGTAGCAGTGATTTGTACTTCTCCAGTATCTAGGGTGTTTGCAGCAGCAGTTTGCTAAAATTGTTGGATGAGTGAAACATAAATAGTGGGATTTTTAGTAAAAGCATACTTCATGTGACTTGTATTGAGAAAATCCACTATCTGGTAAAAACTTTCACTTCCCTCTGTTTTGTGTAAGTAAGCGACCATGTTGTGTGTATCATAGAACTCCAAATTAGACATTGTTGATTGTGAAAAGGTTGATTGAGGTCTGGGATAGTTTTGGTTGTGAGAGTATGTATGTTTGGCAAAGTTAATTGAGATTTTATAGAGGGCACTTAAGATTTTGATTGGACCGACTGAATAAAATTGAATCTTTGTCTTGAAGAAATCTTATTAAAGAAA
>BQNB010146512.1:1586-16565 GCA_026074375.1 Tanacetum coccineum
GATATCTTCTAAACAACCTACTTACATGATACAACCACACATATATGATTTTTTTCACGTGCGTGTTTACGTGTTCACAAATTCATCTATATTCAATTAATAATAATCTAGAAATATATTTAAAAACATGTGAACCACACATAATAATGAATGATTTCTATATTAAGAAAGAATATAGATTAACATATAACTAAGAGTATTCATAATCGTGAAGCTTTTCAATTAGTTTATATAATGTCAAGTCATAAACTTATAAAGCTTTTGATAGCATTCTCTTTGATGAAATTGTTTTGTTATTTTTCACTTGGTGTTTTAATAGATGTAAAAATAATATTGATTGGATCTCATGGATGAAATATCCTAGATCATTGTCTTTGTAATTCTCTAGCTCCTTGCTAGTTTTGTTTTTATATAATCTGCCGCTCAAAAAAAAAAAACCTCATACCAATATGTATAAACCTTTTATAACAATATGAAATGTTCAATCATAACACATGCATTAAATTATGAATATGTCTAAGATCTTGGACTTCTTCATGCCACATAGATATAAACTATAAGCTCACTGTGGTTGAAACAAAAAATAAAGCTTTTCATGAGTTTTAAATATTTTCATAAACCTCCCATTGCGAATGCCCTAATAACGCATTATTCACCCATTTTCTTAATGCTCATGGACAAGCTAGCAATGAGGAGAAGTGGAGAACCTTATCATACTTGTTATTTTTTCATAAACTTTGTAAGAGTGATGCTAATAACCTCTCGTAAGACGCGTCGTCTGCTGAGTTGGTATATTTACGACGCGTCATCATTAAACGAGACATCTGAATCGACGCGTCTTGGATCTTTTTTTACCACAAGTCGGTCGTTAGAATGACCGATTTATATTGCTGGTTATCAACGTTTTGCGAAATTGTGTATACATGTATGAACATGATTATAACATTATGAACTTAAATTATTAATGAAGACTCATGTAAAGCAAGTCTAATAGTAGCTACTTTAATCTAAAAAATGCAAATAAAGTCACTAATGAATATTTATTGCCGATTTATTTTGAGAATGAGAGTGGTAAGAGCAAGGCTGTCAAACTCGCGAGTTTACACGTAAGATCGTACGATCTTACGTGCCCACCTGATAAAATCGTGTAGGATCGGTGTAGGATCGCATCAGAGGTAGGATCGTAAGTAGGATCGTAAACTCGCACGTAAGATCGTAAGATCGCGTGTCGATACGAGTTTACCAAGTTACTAACTTACTGACTTACATACTTACTAGCCCATTACTTTTTTAGGCCCAAAAAAGAGCAATACGAGTCCGCTGATCTCAGTAACAAATATTGACGTTTCATTTCAAGATTTTCTAATCAATAAATCTAATTATCTACTTTTCCCAAATTGAAATTATATGAAACAAATTAGGGTTTTTCTCATGTTCTAGTTACCTGAAGCAAAAAGTTTCTTACAGGTAATTGTTATTTTTTCTTTTATCTTTTCATAGTTTTAACTATTAACCTTTAAGTTTTAATTTAGATAGCTTAATTGTAGTGATACTAGTGATGTACTTTGTTTTGAGACGTTTATTACGCATGTTATGTAATTTTATTCCACTAAATCGTGAATGTGACGATTGAAACTTGATTTTTTATGTTTAACTTTTACTTTGATATTTTAAATTTGAACTTTGATATTTTTAAAAGGATATTATATAAATTTATCTTTGATGATGAGTAGAAATAAAAATAGTTTGACTCGTTTATCCGTTGCTTACAGAACATGATAAATTGGTAGGATCTTACGATCTCGATCCGATCTTACGATCTCAATCTTGCAAAGACAAAAACGATTCCAAGTGAGATTGCGATCTTGACAGCCTTGGGTAAGAGTATGACCAAAGGATGTATTATTGATCTAAAAAATGATTAATTACTTTTTAAATTTATCACTTTAGCACTAAATAAATTAATATTTTGGAATCGTAAAACACGGAAAGTCGGAAATATTTGTCAAAGGCTTTGGATAGGTGCACGTCTGCATTGTACACGTGGCGCTAACTTAATGGCTAATAAGTTCGATCATACTATAAAAAAAGGTGTTACTATTGGTACCCCATGGCCCACTGAAAAGTACCAAAAAGTACGAAAGATTCTTTTTGTACCTTTTTTTACAGTATAACGCAGTTTTATATCAGGTTCTGTTCCGTATTTTTTGACAGTTTCATGTTTTTGACTTGTTAAACTTTATAATTTTTATTCCGCACTTTCAGTTTCACAATTTTATAATATAAACAAAATTAAAAAAATTAAAAAAAATAAAAACAATAAAAAACACCAGAAAAACAAGAGGAGGGGGGTGGGGTACAAATAACATGAGCCTATCAAAAATCAAATTAACACTACTTTTGGCAGTCTAATTAGAAGTAGGGTGCAAACAATCCGAATTTCGAGTTGGCTCGACTCGAGCTTTTATCAAGCTCAAGCCCGAACTCGAGCCCAATAAATCAGCTTGAAACACATAACAAGCCGAGCTCGAGCTTTTATCGAGTTTTTTGAGCCTTAAAAACATATATATTTTTAATATACATATTCATATAAATAACTGTATGACTAACGTGAATATTGGTATAATAGTTAAATACTTGTTAGAAGGATAATCTAAACCATATTTCTCCTCAATGCTTTGTATAAGTTCTTTGCGCTTGTTCTCATTGTGTATTTTCATGAATTTATTGATGAATTTAGTTATCAAATTAATAGTTTATGTATAAATTCAAGCTTTACTCGAGCCGAGCTCAAGCCTAAATGATTAAAGCTCGTCATGCTATCAAGCCAAGCTCAAGCCTAACTTATAGTTTTTGAGCCTAGCTCAAGCCCTGTCAAGCTCGAGCTCAGCTTGAATCGATTACATCCCTAATTGCAAGTGTCATATTACTTGGGGTAAATGACCTAAGCTGTTTGTGAGCTACTCATCATCAGTTCGATAAAAGCTTGAAACGAGTTAAGCTTGTTCCCAGGATTAAGCAATGGCATGACTTATTTGATAAATGAGCTTAAGTCCCAATTATACTGAAAGCTCGATGAGACTCATGAAGCTAAAAATCATTATAAACATACATATCTATATGTGTACTAATGTATTTGTACATGTACTAGTAAAAAATAACAAGCGAGCTTGAATCTAATGTGTTTTACAAGTCTTCGAGCATGAGCTCGTACAAACTATTTATATATACGAGTCAACATGAACCGAGTCCGTGCTTACACAATATCACACGAACCGAGCTCAAGCTAAAAACATAAGGCTCAATACAAGCCGAGATCTGCAAGCTCAATAAACCTACTTCCAGAATTTTAGTAAAAACAATGTTTATCTTATAAGTATGAAAGTAGGTTTATCTAAATCATGTGTGGCAATGAACAAAGCCACAAATAAGAATCAATAGCGTATCCATTTTTGTTAAATGAATTGGTCTTGTTTGTGTTTACCACTTTCTTGACCAAGAACAATATGAATAAAATAAACCTTCATAATTCGATTCCTTTAATATCTACTATCTATATAAAGGTGGGGTTGTCAAGGGTGTTGATCTCGAGACTGGACTTTAGTGGTTACCAAAGAATCGTAGAAGCTCCCTGAAAGTAAAGCGTACCGGTGTTGATCAAGGTACTGTCATTTTGTTAATTTTGTATTGTGCTACTGTTTATTGTTGTCTATATGCAAGTGGAGTAGACAGCGAGCTCCGCTTCAATTGTCTTTATCTTAATTTATATGCCCTATTTCCATAATCTGCTCGGAACCGTTATAGGTATGTTTAATTTATATATTTTGCTAAAATTATAATAGTACTCGATTACATGTTTTATGGAACCCATTTGATTGAGATGCTTTTATGTTTGATATGTGACAAACTTTTAAGTTCTATATATTACGAGCTGATGATTGGATTTTCTATACACAACGTGTTTGATGAAATGTGTTTCAAGTGAAATACGCATATTTTGTTATAAAGTTACATTTCCGCATGCGAGAGGTCTCAAGTTCGAGTCTCCCTATGATGGTTTCCTCATGTAGGTAAATGGGAGTGGGCTCCCACTAACGACACTAACTATATCTGTACTAACCCCATCGTTCTAAAAAAAGTTACATTTCCATATGTGTGGCAAATTGTGAGTACTTTTTAGCTATGTCCAATATTTGTGCGATTATTGCATAAATATTTTGTTGTAATATTTGTGCGAAAGTGGACTTTTAATAGGTTGTTTTGTTTCTGTAATATTTATGCGAAAATGTACTTTTAAAAGGTTGTTTTGTTGTTGTAATAATTTTTACAGAAAAAGATGTTTTAGAAGGCTGTTTGGTTGCTGATTTGCGAAGAGAATGATATTGAAGCACAAACTCATTTCCTGGAGCAAGAAGCATATTCTTTGGTTTTACGAGCCTTTAAAGCTCAAGCAGATGCAACTACTTGGGTATCATTTGCCATTAGTTTGCATTAGTATGATATTCTTAAGTTTTTTTCATCAAGATCCTCATTAAAATGTATTTTTCCGGGAAAAGGTAGGCCTAATAAGTGAGATATGAAAATAACTGAGATTGTCAAATGAAGAACATGGAGCGTTTGCTTAAAGTATTTAGACGATGTTATCAAGAGAATGAGGCCCGATAGTTTATTCAACGGCTCACCTAAGTTTTTAGCATCGTGTTTATTAAGAAGTTCACCCAAGTTTCTAAACATCCTTTAAAACTCATATATGCTTATTGTGTTTTCATGAAAGAAATGAGTTGTGGTAGATGAAAGTTGGTTTGCAAAGGTGGGTATACTCTTACTTACTCACATATTTTTGGATAGTTTTAAAGAAACTGGGTGATAAGAACAAGATCGTTTTTCACACACGATCGCCATTTAGCGATTTTGAGTCAGCCATTTAATTATGAATAAGTCAAATTATTTTAGAAAGATTGTAAATATATTAAATGTTAGGACCTTTCTTCCTTGACCACCCTAATCATATCTCTGTTTTACATTCCGAACATGAAATTTCAGTGGTCAAGGATGAATCGATGTGTAATCACAAAGAAGGTTTATAACTTACTGATGCATGATATGTCCAACATTACTCTGAAGCGACTCAATTGAACCATTCTGTACCTATGATAACCACGACAGTTTCATGTACATGTATCCAAATTGCGTATTAGATGGTTATCAGGTATGTCCATAAAGAACCAGTCTTACTGATTTTACTTGGCAAGGATGTACCAATATTCATAAATTTTGTTTGGAATTTTACTCAAGCAATTGCTACCTGATATTTTGTTTCTCAGAATTGATGTGGTGATCCAATTTTCTTTTAAATATGTCATTCTCTTCATGTTAACAATATCTATGAAAATGTTTTGATGGGATTTTGTTGCAGGTTTAACATAAAAGAAGCATCACAGGATATGAATTTGAGAGTAAAAGCTACAAACATGATAGTTAATGTACATTTACAACTACGTGTAGATGGCTCGAGTCATAGGTGTTCCCATATCATTTCTCTTTTCTAGAGTACAGAGTATAAAGTTCATGTTTTATGAACGATTGTGTCATCTATTGTGTATTCTATAGAAGTAATTAGTATTCGATTTGAAATTGATATGGTTGTCCACAGGTCCTCTCAACTTCTAATGAAAGAAAAAAAATCATGTACTTCCCAATGCGAAACAACAAGGATATGAACAAGGAACGTATGAAGGTGAAACTGTAAGTATATTCTTCTTCATCATCACTTTTTATAACCATATAAGATATTCACATAGTATAGTGGTGCAACTGTAGATTTGTGTTTCGAAAATGCTATTATTAATTCTTACAATATGACTACACATGTTTGATTCATAATACCTTACTATATGAACGACTATATATAGAAACTACACTTATTTTCGAAAATAACTAACGAATACTTTTTGTAAATATGTCACCCTTATTTCCTTTGTCATCCCTACATATCCTGATCAAGATTTGATTTAGATTATTATTAAGTATTCATAGGTGCAGCATAGCGTAAGCAAATCCAAAGTATGGCGTGCGGTGATTAGTATCGGGAAGTTGAGATTGAAAAATACTATCCCTTTGTCCACCTAACGTGGATTGTGTATATGTCTTCCCCGAGCTAAAGAGTCGCAGGAAACGAAGAACGTAGGAAATTTTGAGGTAATGTATATTTTTAATGAATGCTAAGATGATAGCATCTTAATAGCATCGTTTATAAATTTCATTTTTATTAAGTTATAAGTTGTTTCTTCACTCTTAATAGCATCCTTTATAAGGCTTTACGCCCAAGTCTCGGTTACTACTCAATATGTGTTTATTGTTTTTTTTGCATTTGATTGTTTTTATGATACTTTTCATGTAATGCAGCATGCTACGAGCTCCTGGAAGGCTGTATGGATCTATAACATATGCTGGAAAATTAATGCTATCTTATACATTGTCATGATACAACCAATCAATTATTACTTTGATGAAAAGATCATAATTAGATGTATGTATGCATTGCAAAGGCATAGGGCTGGTGAAAGACTTACATAAGCTTTCTACTTATGTCGTGATCGTTGCATGTATATATAATGTGTATACAAGTTTGTAAGCTTGGTCGATAGTGGTAGTTTTTTTATTTTTGCCTTTCGTATTAAAAAAATAGTCGTTATCTACCTAAACTTCTCATTTCATCAATTAAATTTATGGAACTGAAGTCTTTTTATCTTTAATGACTACTTCTTTTAGATTCTATTTGATGGTAGTTGCAGTACATGTGTTGTAAGACATTGTAATTCACACGTTCATTGAATTTAGCATGTTTCTGACCCTCATGCAGGGGAATTATGAAAACTATTTGACTCAAGTATTTGTTTCGATGAAGCGATAACTCCGATGAGATGGATGGTCCTTCATACATGAATCCAATTCACATAATTATATTATCCAAATAGATCACATTGTCGATATACAATTATGCAGTCACACTAAAAGATTAATAATATAGACTCCCCCATTGACTTTTCAAAAACAAAGAGACTATATATTAGGGGTGTTGATCGGTTTGGTTATCGGCTTGTTCGGTTAATTCGGTTTCGGTTAATTTTTTTTTTTGGTCAACTCGAAAACCGAACCGAACTATTCAAGGGAACCGAAAACCAAATTAGAATTCGGAGATTCGGTTTTTAAAATAATTAATAATTACATACATCTTTAGCAAAAAAAATTATTTCAAGCAAAAAAAATGTTGTTTTTATATAAGAATAAAATTTTAAATGTATATAATTATATAAGTATATTATATATATATATATATATAAATATATATAAAAAAAATAATATATATTAATAATGAATTCCGAATTTCTTTCGGATTGCCAAAACCCATATCCAACCCTAACCGAGTTTAGTAGTTACGGTTTCGGTTCGGTTTTGGCAAATCCGGTTTTCGGTTACTAGTTTTGATTCGGTGTCGGATTCGATTTATATTTTTAATATACATATTCATATAAATAACTGTATGACTAACGTGAATATTGGTAAAATAATTAAATACTTGTTAGAAGGATAATTTAAACCATATTTCTCCTGAATGCTTTGTATAGGTTCTTTGCGCTTGTGCTCATTGTGTATTTTCATGAATTTATTGATGAATTTAGTTATCAAATTAAATGTTTATGTATAAATTCAAGCTTTACTCGAGCCGAGCTCAATCATAAATGATTAAAGCTCGTCAAGCTATCAAGCCAAGCTCAAGCCTAACTTATAGTTTTTGAGCCTAGCTCAAGCCTTGTCAAACTCAAGCTCGGCTTGAATCGATTACATCCCTAATTGCAAGTATCATATATATACTAAAACCCATCACGAGTATGGACAAAAAAGGTGTGGGCTGGGTCTTTTTCCCTCTGGGCTAAAAATATGTTATCAAAAAAGGTATGTGCTGGGCCGATATATTGGGTTTTTGTCTTTGTTTTAAAAAAATAGCGATTCGTGTTTATAGTGTGGGATAACGTATGCCATATTCCGTTATTAGTTTTGGTACTTTCTTTTTCATAGCATCTACCTACTTCAGGCGGTTTTATGGTATGGCCAATTCTTATGTTTTATTGCATGATCAATTAGTTGCATGCTGTTTTTTAGCTAGATGATGTTACTCATTTACATTGTTATTGTGTTTTGTGTTGTTCCTGCGTTACTAACATGTTTTGCATGTTGGTTGTCATATGGGTTTGCGATAATTATTCTTGCTTATATTTGCTGCCCTTTACAGTATGTCTATGTTGTTTTTTGCTCACTGTGGAATGATAATTTGTAGCTAGTTTGAAAGGAGTGTCGTATGTTGTGTTCGTTTAAGTATAAGACCAGCGTGTGGTATAGTTATTATAGCGTATTCGTAATTCTAGGTGTCGTATAGATGTATTCGTGACTTCTAGGAAAGTAGGTTATGTCGTCTTAAATATAAGGGTGTCATACGGTACGGTTGTCGTACCGTATCCACAATAGTTACAGTATCAGGTTGTTAGAGCACGTCCATAGTTTATATCGCGGTTGGCATTCGCGGTTTCTATAGAATATACCTAAAAGACATCCATGACCATACCCATAACAGTAGGAAAAAGCAACCATTTTCAGTAGTCCATATTATATTATCAAACAATTGTCTGCTGACATGTTCGAGGTAGCTACACACAACTAGCGACAAATGCATTTTAACCATTTACCAACCTTATGCTCATGTATGATAGATGAGACTACGACGACGCTATGTTACGCTTCACTACCCGAGTACGACAATCGGACAGCATAGGGACCGAAGTTCCCCTCAATCTCTAGAAACGTACTCTTCTGGAAAACCACAAACGCGTACAGCTTCCTCAAAAGCATCGATTTCAGCAGTGAAAGAACCTATTGAGGACTATAAACTAGTCATCTCACAGCCGATATACACATTAGATGTATTACTTCACACTTATTCACACTAGATATTTAACTTCAATCGTGAATCTCCAGGTTCTATTATAACCTCCTAACCACAAAGACACCCAAAGGTTGGATATTGACCTTTGACTAAAAAAAAGGCATACCCTCTAAGGTTGACTAAATCACCTACAAATTGGGCCACAAATTTCTATACCACAACAAAACATATGGGCTAAAAATAAATAGACAAAAAAAAAAAAACCCATTTCAAATATAAGATAAACAGTAGAGATGCAAACAAAAACCGGTTCAAAAAACCGGAACCGGTTTTTAAAAAAACCGATTTTTATTTAACCGAACCGGTTAAAAATAACCGAACCGGTTAGACCGGTTTTCGGGTTTTATAAGCGACCGGTTTTAACCGGTTTTTTAAAATAACCGGTTTTAACCGGTTTTTTATTTTTTTATTTCAATTTTATTTTTTATTTTTTTTATAACCGTTTAAAAAAAACCGGTTTTAACCGGTTTTTTCCGGTTTTTAAAAAAAAATAATTCAAACGGTCATCTAGCCTTTATACCCGCTTTTTTTTGTTTATTTTTTTATGATTTTAAGCCATGGATTGGTAGTATAAATACATGTAATGAGTTGAGGTTGAAAACACATCAAAAACACTCACTAATCTCTCTTTAATCTCTCTAATCGTGATATATATACTCTAATTTCTCTAATTGTATTTGTTTAGTATGTTTCCGGTGTATTGTTTAGTTAAATGTTTGATAATTAACAAGTTTATTAAATAAATGTTCGAAGTTTTAAATTCCGAAAAAAACCGAACCGGTATAAAAACCGATTCCGAACATTTATAACCGAAAAAAACCGATTTCGGAAAAACCGAAAAAACCGAAACCGGTTATTAGAAAAACCGGTTTTTTAAAAACCGGTTTTAACCGATTTTTTTCACCTCTACATCTAAGATTATAGAGATGTATCTAATTTAAGTCGGTGTATCTCGGATATGCAGTTACTTTTTATCCTTCTTATTTATCCGATGACTCGATTTTAATAAAGATAAGAATATACTTTCGCATCAACTTTTGAAGACGTTATTGGTTTGACTATTTTATGCCCTCTCGTTAGCCTTAAATTTGTGCTTTATTAGAAACGTGTAATAAGTTTAGCTATTTTTTCATGCAACTACAACATTATAACTATACTAATCGCAAGCAGAGTCCTTATAAAATGTTGGTGGACCACATTGGTAATAAGAGAGCTAGGTGATTGCTCGAGTTATAGGCAAGTTATAGCCGCGTCACGTCATTTTTTAACCCTAAATCACATCATAAAAAACCAACTTTACACTAATTAACAAAAAAAGGAAAAAAATGTCAAAATAATACTCCACAAACCGAGCATGTATATCCATAACGTTGGTGCTAAACGCGTCTTTATAAAACATGTTGCACCTAACCCTCGAATACATTTTTTAATGAAGTCCTATTTGCAAACTTTAATCGAGTCTGGTCTTGTGAAACACCTTAAATCCACATTTACTCACACTTTCATGTCAAACAAATGCAATCGAATAATTTACTTGTAACCTATGTGAAAGTACTTTGTCACATAATCACATTCAATCAATTACATATCTAGACTATACCACTTTTTCTTATCCATATAGAATATTTGGCTTGATCTCTTTATGTTTATCTTGGCCATATTTACTTTATTATTGCCACACAATCACAGTTTTGGATAAAATGGGTCATATAATTAAATGTCCTTTAAACATGGTCAAGATAAAGCTTTCATACTAATTATAGAAGGTGTATGTGTCAAGATTTGTGTGACATATTCGTTAGTGGACTTTTATGGGCCACAATTAACTATCTCATGTTTGGACACTTGTACATTGCGCACGACATGGGCCTTAATTATGTTTATAATTATATTTTTAGTTGTACATGAAAATGAGACTATATTATAGTTGCTTTTGTTGGATTAACATATATTATCTACCGACATGTTATATATATCAATGTCCCGGAAGGATAAAAGTATAAATAGACTTAAAATTTAGCATAGACTCAATAAACCAATCATTTATATATATTCCATCTTTGCCGTTCAAAAAAAAAGAAACTAAGAAGCAAATTATATTTGTGTTCAAAAAACAATTTTTGCGGGTAATTTTGATATCGAGCGTTTATGGGCATTTTAAGCAACTAGCAAAAACGATTAGCATTTTGCACAAAAATATTTGTTTTGAAACAAGCAACCAGCATTTCTATTTCTTCTAAACGCTTCAAATAAAAATGTCACTTCTAGTAGCATTTACAAACTAAACAGAAATTTCATATACTAATTTTGATTGTACAACTATATTATCAAAGGCTTTATTAAAACAAATATCCACTGCTTTCAACTATTGTTTACCACTATTCTTGACCGCACATACCCAAATGTAAAACTAAAAGTTAAATCTTTGTTTTTTTTTCATTATTTTATGTTAACGGCGGGACCATAAATTATTGACAAGTGTACATACACATATTTATACAACTGGCAAAACACATATGGTATGTTTGACGAAATAGACTGGGGCTGAGGCTTGTGTTGGGGCTGGAGCTTGTGTTGGGGCTGGGGCTAGGGCTGGGGCTTCGTATAAATAGTCATCATTCCATTTGAAACCATCATTCATATTTAACAAATCTTTCCAACGTGTACGTTTCTTTTCCCTCTCAACAAAACCACTGTTTGATCAAATCTCTATACAAGTTCATTCTACCATTCAAGTTCATACCAAAATCAAAAAAAAAGTGTGCTCATTTTGTGTGAAGATATATCATAGCTTGATCAAGTTTCTTTGCTTATTTTATATATAACTCTGGTAATTTACTAGCTTTTATTCTATAGATTTATTGATTTTCATGTGTCATGTTGATGTGATTTGAATTGTCACAAATGGGTCATTAGATTACTTTTGTCCTAAACCAGATTGTGATCCTGACTCAAACTTTGAGCAAGTTTGAGTATGGATCACGACTTGGTCATTGTATCGCGAGCCCGCGATACATGTAATGATCCTGACTCAAACTTGCTCGAAGTCTAAGTCAGAATCACAATCTGGTTTTGGACATATGTAGTCCAATGACCCATTTGTATTCTTAGTATAGTTTTAGACTTTTAGTATCATCATGATTCATGAACTTGTTGACTTTGTATACAAAAACATGAATGTTGTTTTTACGAAGTTGGTCCTTAAGTTTACTTGTTGATCACGGTTTTATATCATTACAATGTAACTTACTAATGTTTTGTATGATGTTCATTGTATAGATGTCAACTACAATGGAATTAATTATTGCTAAGTGCGAATGTTGCGGATTAACAGAAGAGTGTACATTTGAATACATATACAAGATTCGAGAACGATATAATGGCAAATGGATATGTGGAGAGGCTATTAAAGACGAAATTGCACGAGGCGAAAAGCTGATTAGCACCAAAGAGGCAATGGCTCGTCTTATAAACTTTTGCAAGGAGTCTAAGCCCTCGAATAAGATGACTGAGCCCACGATTCATTTGATCGCGGCCATGAGACAGATCGTGTTGCGTAGTTTGGATTCACCAAGAGCATTAAGGTCTATGCCAAATAGTCCTTTAAGGAGCACGGATAAAATAAAACTCAGTCGATCGGATAGTTGTATTGCAAATATTTCGCTTGAGACGTCGTATACTACATTGCAAGAAATTATGAAGTGATGATCACAAGGTAAAAAGGAGACAAAGAAAAAGATGGAAAAATGAAAACAACAAAAAAAAGTTTGAAGTAAATATTAGCTGAGAGATTAGAGGCCCGAGCCCATTTGTGTACTTGGATCCATTATGGTTTTTGTGAGCTCGAAGTGACTCGAACTTCAAATCTATCAGCTAATAGTAAATACTAATGAAGTTTGAAGTTTGCTATATGCATAATGAAGGATATATAGGTTTGCTGTTTGCTATATGCATGCATGCAATACTATTAGTACCAACAAGTACACAAGTCACTTTATATCTTACTAGTATAACACACTTTCACTTCTTTCAATAACAAGTTAACAACACATGCATGCATAACATTGTAGACGGCTATATATCATGAGATGTTAAAACCGAGTTTTTTTTAAGATCGTGATTCTACCGAAGATCGTTTTTATCTCTTCAAGATCGTGTTCGTAAAATCAAACCAGGATCACAAGATCCTATTATAATGTCATTTTCTTAATAAGCGTTACATATGATTTTAGGTCAAAATTACAATTATGAACTGTTTAATATAATTAGCGTATTGCTTTTCATATTCTAGAAAAATTAATACATAAATTTGTAGTTTTTTAACTTGTGGTTCGAGAAAAAGTAAGATTAGAACAAACGAGATATTAAGATCCTATAGTCAAGATTGAGATTTGATTAAAATTCTATCTCGCAAAGATTCTACGTAAGAACGAGATCATTTTTGTTTTGTGGTATCGTAAAATCCTAACATGCTAGGATCAGGATCCAGATCTTAACAACGATGGTTAAAACTGATCAGTTTAGGAGTGATCGACTTAATGTACAACTATTATTTTGTTTAGAAAATCCTCTATTTGAGTTCCAACCCGGCAAGTATTCATGTAAAAGGATTAAAATTCTCGTAGATCTTATAGTACTTATATATAGAGTCGTATGTAAGGTAACTGCTAGAGCACCAGCTGCAGTCGAGAGTTATAAGCTCGTGTTATAGAAAATACCGGCTTTAATTTATGTTATTTGCATGATTTGCATATGTAAAAATAAACATAATTTTGTCCATTTTCATATGTTTAATCATCTAGTATAACCCGATGTTATAACTAATGGCATTTGATATGGATGTATCATGAAGCTAGGCGAAAACGTGTACTTTTTTCTGATATTGTACTGGACGAGAAAATTGTACTATTCATGATTAATCGTTACGTAGCTAAGTACCATCTATTTATATAGCACATTACATGTTGAAAACTAAACAAATTATTCACAAAATCTTTATCTTATAACTTTTAAGTTTGTTTATTTATGGTTCCAGAATCCAGATTATATCCAGATGGGTAATGAAAAACATAGACAAATGGGCCAATATATCATATCAGCCTTAATCTGTGCTTTATTTAAAACGTGTAATAAGGTTTAGCTGTTTTTCATGCAAGCACAATATTATAACAATACTATTTGCAAGCAGAGTTCTTATAAGCTTTTTGGGACTGCATTGCTAGTTTGGTACTAAGAGTGCCTATGTGCAGCTCAGTTATAGGGCAAGTTATAGCCGCGTCACGTCAGTTTTTATCTATAACACAAAACATCAAAAACGCCATCCACAAAACTACGCTTCACACTGAAAAATGAAGATTTTTTTAATAAATCAAAACAACTCACACAAACCCGTCGTTATAGCCATAACGCGCCTGTAACATGCTGCACCTTGCCCTCGAATACACTTTTTTCAACAAAGTCATTATTTGCATGCCTTGAGCCCGGTCCTTTAAATAAGCTTAAATCAACATTTACTCATACTTTCATGTCAAACATACGCAATTGAAAATTTTTCTTGTAACCTTTATGAAAGTACTTTGTCACCACTCACTATGGACGAAACGTCGATTTAGTGTTAATTTTTGAATTAACCGTCAATTTTTCTTAAATGCATCTTAAATGCACTCGGTGCATGGAAATATGTTTCTGGTGTTATTTAGTTAGTATTCATCAAATATAATTGTCCACCCATTCATGCTTACTTAGTCTTGATTTCGTCCCAGTTCATCACATTCAATCAATTACATATATAGACTATCCAACTTTATGTTATCCATATAGAATAGAATATTTGGTTTGATCTTTTTATGTTTGTCTTGACCCTATTTACTTTAGTATTGCCACATAATCACATTTTTGGACAAAATGGGTCATATGATTAAATGTTCTTAAACATAGTCAAGATTAAGCTTTTCAAGGTGTCAATATTTGTGTCATAT
>BQNB010146513.1:0-16565 GCA_026074375.1 Tanacetum coccineum
GCATCCCCCTCGCGGGTTTAAAAACAACTAAAAACTCACTTTAAGCAAAAGATCCAAATCAATCAAATCAACAAGCGCAAATAGCTTCACGTCTTAACCGTGACCTGTATAATACATATATAGCGGTACGTGACTAAAAATATAATAAATCATATATTACATACTTTCATTTTATATATATATACTATTACGTATATACAATTATATACTACAATCTCCAAGTGTGACGCGAAACATTTTACTTTGACGCACTAATCAATATTACAACGTTTTCCATAAAGTTTCTATTTTTAGAAAGTTACCGAAAGTAAGGATAATATAATCCGAACTTCATATTTCGTTACAATTTAACTAACATTACGAACCCCTTGCTTATTATAGACTTTATTCAAAAGTTTAGGTAAGTTTGACTTTCAAAAGTCAAACTTTGTAGTTGACTTTTTACCCAAAATTTACCCAAACTTGACACGGCCGTAAACGTTCGTTTTTAGGCGTTACAAGGCCCACCTTATATTAAAACAGACCTTAGAATATTATTTATCATATTCAAAAGCCTAAAATAGATTTCAAAATTTTTTCGACAAGCCACAGTCAAATCAAATTTTTTGGTCAACATGGTCAACCCAAAACCTATGAAAATAACATTTTCGACATAATCCGACTATCAAAATACGCTTAACTAGTCTATATAATTTTACCAAAACCATCAAACCTTAGTCAATCACAATACATACTTTCAATATTTTCTGCACTTGAATCATCTAGCAAAAATCATATACATGCAATAACAATCTAATTAATTAACACAAAAACCCAATTAAGGTACTCACAAAGCTAGAACAAAACTTGACTATGGTTTTCCGCTTGTTGAACCATATGGACAAAACCCAAACAACAACAATCAAACCTTTTTCAATCAACTAACACCAAAATAACAATAATCTAACCACTTTGAACACACCCTTATATACCAAATCACTATAACTTGACCCAAAATCTAACTTCTTCAAATCTTATTACATGTGAGGTTTCTATAGTGGGATTTGTAGCTCTTGAAACAAGGATTAAGATGGTATAATTTGATTGTAATGCATGTCAAAAAAAATCAATGGATTGTGTGTGTGTGTGCTATGGCCAGTAGAACTAGGAGAGAAAGGAGGAAGAGAGTGAAAATTTCCTAAAGTGTGAAATGGATGTAGTGGTGGCTTTTTATAGAACTGTAGTTTATATATATATATATATATATATATATATATATATATATATATATATATTACGTACATACAATCATACACTATAATCTCCAAGTGCGACGCAAAACATTTCACCTTGACGCGCTTAACAAAATTACAACATTTTCGTTATTAATTAACTAACATTACGAACCATTTGCTCATTATAGACTTTATTCGAAAGTTTATATAAGTTTGACTTTCAAAAGTCAAACTTCATAGTTGACTTTTTACCCCAAAAATATTCAAACTTGACTTGGCCGTAAAACGTTTGTTATTAAGAGTTATGTGACGATCCACCTAGCGAAACGGAGCTTAGGGCGAACACTATCACTTAACATTATCAAAAATAACTTTCAATAATTTCTCGACTCGCTACGGTCAAGTCAAACTTTCTGGTCAAACATGGTCAACCCAAAACTTATGAAAACGACATTTTTGACATAATCTGACTATCAAAATACGCTTAACTAGTCTATATAATTTTACCAAAACCATCAAACTTTAGTCAATGACTAAACACACTTTTAATATTTTTCGCACTTGAATCATCTAGCAATAAGCATAATACACGTAATATCCAAAATTAAATCACTTTAATCAAACAAGAAACACAACTAAAAGCTTACAATGCTATCAAGAAAATCAAACTATGGCTTCCCTTTGGTGCTTAGAATCAGACGCAACCCAACAAACCAAACCAAACCCTTTTTCAATCAACCAACACTAAAATAACAACAATCTAACTAATCTAAACTCCCCCTTATACACGAAAACACCAAGAACCAACCAAAAAATTCAACTTCTTCAAAACTTATTGCATGTGAGGTTTTTATAGTGGGTTTTGTAGCTCTTGAAACAAGGATTAAGAATATATAATTTGATTGTAATGCATGTCAGAAAATAAGCCGAAAAAGTGTGGTGTTTGGGTGGCCGGTCGAGGAGAGTTAGGGAGGATGAAGGAAGAGATTTTTTTTGTAAAAAGAAAATAAGAGTGTGTGTGTCTTCTATTTATAGAAGATAACTTTGGAAATTTGGCAATCTAGGTCCCTTCATGCTTAATCTCTTTTAAAACTAGTACAATGCATTTCTTTTATAAATAAAATCGGCCAACAACTCGGATCACACCTCGTTAATAAATATTTTAAATCTGTCCCACTAATTTTATTTTAAAACATTTAATAAAACATTAAACCTCGTACAACACGACTTTTAAACACGGTTTTTACAAAAAAAACCCGGGGAAGCGTCGTAAAATATAAAAATAACATATTTACGCTCTCGGAGCAACAATATAAATTTTTCTGACTTTCTTAGTCGCTAAAAACGAATAGAAACTCAATTACGACATGAAACTACCCTATAAATGGAAATTCTCATCAAACCTTATATAGTATAAACGACTATAATTATTTACGTAGCAAAAATAATTATCTTAGCTCGGGATAAACGTTGACCTGAAACTTGGGTTGTTACATTCTCCCCTCCTTTAGGGAGCGTCGTCCTGGTGCTCAGATCGACTTATCCGCTTTCTTCGCTTCGTCCTTACTTGTAAAGAGATGAGGGTACTTTGCTTAAGTCGCTTGACCTCTCTATCAACAACTTCCACTGGGTCTTCGATCATATGCAACTTATCATCAAGTTGAATCTCATCCAACGGAACAACCATATCGCCTTCTGCTAAACACTTCTTAAGATTCAAAACATGAAACGTATTATGAATCCCTTTCAACTCTTCAGACAACTCCAACATATAAGCTACAGGATCAACTCTAGCTAGAATCTTGAATAGCCCAGTGTAACTTGGACTTAGCTTTCCGCTCTTTCCAAATCGTACAGTGCCCTTCTATGGCGATACCTTGAGCAGTACCATATCACCAACTTCAAATTCCAACGGCTTAGTTCTCCTATCTGCATAACTTTTCTGGCGACTATGGGCGGTTAACAAACGGTTCTTAATCTGGACGATCTTCTCGGTCGTATCACGGATCAATTCTGGACCAATGAGTTGGCTATCCCCAACCTCACTCCAGCATACAGGTGATCTACATTTCCGTCTGTACATATGGTGCAGCCTTAATGCTCACGTGATAACTATTGTTATATGAGAACTTGACCAATGGCATATGGCAATCGCAACTACTTCCAAAGTCGATCACACATGCACGCAACATATCTTCTAGTGTTTGTATAGTCCTCTCACTTTAACCATCCGTTTAAGGGTGGTAAGCGGTACTCAAATCCAAATTCGTCCCTAACGCTTCCTGAAGCAATCTCCAGAATCTTGACGTAAAATGGCTGTCTCGATCTGAAATGATCGACACAGGAACACCATGCCTACACACTATTTCCTTCAAATGCAGTTGCGTAAGCTTCTCCATACTATCCGTTTTCTTCATTGGTAGGAAATGAGATGATTTGGTCAGTCGGTCGACAATAACCCAAATCATATCATACCCACTCAGCGTTTTCGGAAATCCACTCACAAATTCCATATTAACCCTTTCCCAATTCCAAACTGGAATCTCTGGTTCTTGCAGCAACCCAGATGGTCTTTGATGCTTAGTTTTGACCTTCGCACAAGTCAAACACTTACTAACATATGTGGCAATATAAGCTTTCATATTCGGCCACCAGTACAACGACTTCAAATCTTAATACATCTTGTCCGATCCTGAATGGATGGAATACTTGGACTTATGCGACACATGCATAACCAAATCCCTCAATCCACTGAATCGCGGCAACCAAACATGATGATATCCTGATCGCATATCGATCTTAGAATACACGCTCGAACCTTTTAGTTGGTCAAATAAATTGTTAATTCTCGAAAGAGGATAACGATTTTTGACAGTCAACTTGTTCAACTCGCGATAATCTATATACATTCTAAAAGATCCATCTTTATTTTTCACAAACAACACCGGTGCTCCCTACGGTGATGAACTCGGACAAATAAATGCTTTCTCCAGCAGCTCTTGCAATTGTACCGACAATTCTCTTATCTCAGACGGTGCCAATCTATATAGTGCACGTACAACAGGTGCAGCCCCTGGTACTAGATCAATTTAAAATTATACTTGCCTCGGTGGTGGTAGTCCTGGCAACTCCTCAGGAAACACCTCAGGAAAATTACGAATTACAAGCACGTCTTCCAATCATTTCTCCTTCGATTTCTTCTCCGTCACGTGTGCCAAAAACAAATGACAACCTCGCTCAATGTACTTACGGGCCTTAATACAAGATATGACTTTTAATCGAGACACAACCTTGTCACTTTCGACTATCAACATCTTGTTTCTGTATGGTATACGAACAACTTTCTCGCCATAGACGATAACGGCATCGTGCTTGACAAGCCAATCCATTCCGATTATGACGTCAAACGTACCAAGCTTAATCTGCATAAGATCGATTTCAAAAATATGGTTCACTAAATTCAAAGTGCAACCTTTCAAAACAGTGCTCGTACTAACTACCCTTCCATCAGCTAACTCTACCTCATAACTAGCTCTTATTTTAACCGGATCGATATTAAGCATGGAACTAAATCTGGTATCCACAAAACTCCTATCAGAACCTGATCCGGATAAAACAAAAGCATAGCGGTTATTGAGAAGAAATGTACCAGTAACCACATTCGGACCCTCGGCTCAGCATCCTTAATAGCATAAGCTCGACCACAAACTTATCTAACTTCCTCTTGCTTAACCTTCCTTGGGCATCGGTTCCTAGTATGACCTTATTTACCACAATTATAACAAGTCGGAATGGGCAGAGCATTTGCACCCGTGGCAACATTCTTCTCCTTGCAGTACCTTGCCTTATGCCTAATCTTTCCACACTTTTGACACTTGATAGTACACTGACCAACATGGCGAGTAAAACATCGTTCACACAAAGGAAGTGATCTAGAAGATACCTTTCCATCAGTAGAAGCGGTAACCATGGCTCGCACGTTCCCTTGCTTTTGGTTATTCTGCAAAGTTTGGCGTAAGTTGTCCCTATGATTGCCCTTACCACTACTATTTCCGCTTTGAAAGATCTCCCACTTTCACTTCTTTCCTTCCAAAATTCTTTCATCTCTAGCTTGCGATTTCTGTTCCATCAACTTATGTGTCATACGTACAGCTTCGTTCAGGTTAGCCGGCTTAGAAGAAGTAACTTCACCCTTGATGTTGTCAGTCAATCCCCGGATGTAAGCATCAACTTTTACTATTTCTGGCTCAACCATTCTCGGACACATCAAAGCTAACTCATTAAACATTTGAGTATTAGCCACAATGTTATACTCTTTGACCTTCAAGTTCCACAGTTTGTGCTTCATTCTTTAAACTTCTTCTATCGGACAAAATTCTGCAATCATCAGTTGCTTCATCTCAGTCCAAGGCATTTGGTTCACAGTCTCCAAACCCATGGTTGCAACCTTAGCATTCCACCAAGTCAAAGCAAGTCCTTGCAGTGTTGCAGCAGCAAACATAACCTTTTTGCCCTCTACACATTCACTGATACCAAAAACACTTTCAGATTTCTCGAACCATCTTCGCAGTTCGACAGCTCCTTCAGTACCATAAAAAGTAGTAGGATTGTACTTCATTAACCCAGCAAAACTGCACTCACAAACATCAGGTGCGGCATCCTGACCCCTAACTGGTCCAGATCCCCTAACATCAATTCCAGCATTCGCATGTCTAGCCCGCTCAGCAGCGATAGCAGCATCGACACTTTCTTTGATCATTCGGCGAATAGCAGCTTGAGTCAAAGGTGCAGACTTTGGAGGCATGATTCTGTCACGTTACACAGAGAACAATCTGATAAGCATTCATAACATGATATACTCATAACATGGTACAATGATAAATCAATCACAACAACAGTCACACAACATCAAATAGTAATCAAAAGATAGTCATTCATTTTTCATCACAAAAGAGTTAATACATAGTTGCATTGTTTCATGAAATGATACAAATCGTTACAACCAATAGCACTAATTCTACTAACTGAGGATCAGTTTAGTGATTACACAATAAAGACACCACAATTGAAACTAAACTACTAAGCATCATAAGGAGATTCTCGCGACTCAGATGATGGACTCTTCTTATCTTCAATCAGAACATCGATAGCTTCATTCGGCCTTTCTTCAAACACAAATCCTCTACGAATCATCTCTTGATATAACTCTTGAGCTCGAACTCTAGTCTAATAGAGACCTCTATCGACTCGTTCGTTCTGCATATGAAGGAATGTGTTGCTAAACCTTGCTTCTTTAAGTTCCTTCTTCAACTTCGTACACTCAACCTTATCTTCAGCATTACCAAGCTTCTCAACTAGCTTTTCCATTGCGGTCGTTCCTTGCTCCACACCAGAACGCACTTCATTACCCAAATCCAAAATCAACTTACCATAATACTCGTCCTTTGCTTTTCTTTTCTTCTCGACCAATGCATACGCCATCTCGCGACCACACAGTCATCTTGAAAGAGAAGTCATCCGACCAAAAAGAGAGTTAATGCCCCTCCTCATGAGACCAGGTAATAGACCATCAATGCCCTCACGAAGAAAAGGAGCAGTAGACGATTCACCACCTCATGGACGCTAGCAGGAACAGTCTCATCCTCGTGCTCAATCGGGTTCTCAGCCTCAGTCACATCCTCAGGTTCTGACTCAGAAGTAGGCGGCGGAGGGTTAAGATGATGCATCTCTTCATAAGGATATGTCATCTCGGGCTCATTCTCATCTTCCTTGATGTCAACTTCCATATCATCTTCTTCTTGAGGATCTTTTTCTTCCTCAAAATCTTCTTCTTCCGGATTCGTCTTCATCCACTAAGACAGGCTCGGGAACAACAGGAACATCATCGTGTTGATTCGGCTCAACAACAGGCAAATCATCCACATGATCAGGAGGAATTTTGTTCACCATGATAATCTAGAAATTATCATACAATACTTACTTAATAACGTATCACTTCTTCTTATTATTGGAACACTATTACCAAAATAATGGCTCGCATAAAAGCGCAACAAATAAAAATTCACAAATCGTAACATTTTCGTTCCGCATATACCTCAATTATATTTCAAACATATATAATAATAGTTATCATATAATCACATGACATTCTATTCATACAACACATGCATAAATGCACCAATATATAACACTTTATGCATCCAACACGTGCATAAATATATCCATACTTAACCATTTATACATGTAACACATACGTAAATATACCTATGCATAACAATCAATATATTTTTCTTTCTATATGTAACCAATGGCAACGAGGAGTCTCGGCGTACGTATAGAAGTGTTATAGTTTAGGTTTTCAAAAAGACTCGACCTAGTTCTCTATAACCTTAGGCTCTTGATACCACTCTGTAACACCCTCATCCAATAGACGTCGGATTGCACAGCGGAATTAGCAATTTGGATGTTACTAAATAGCACCATTCACCAAGACAATAGAAAACGACCCAAAAGTGACGTTTAACAAACATGTGTTCCATTATTAATCATAGTTAAAATGCGTTTAGGTCCCAACATAATTGCAACCACAACCATTACAACATTTGAAAAACTATTGTTTCAAAATAAAGACATTGTTTTGGAACCAATTAAGACATTGTTTTTTGAAAGACAAGAAACACACAAGTAATCTTTCATCAAATCCATCACACGCACGACACCTCCAAGCCATCGTTGCCTTCATCCTTGGTTACCTCGGATAAAACATGTTTAAAACGTCAACAACAATGTTGAGTAAAATTCATAGAGTTTAAAATAATCAATAAGTAATAATCTTTGAACACATAATTAGTTCTCGGGAAAACAAAGCAACGAATGCAATGTATAGCAACTTCTTTTTTTTCACGCAATAAGCTCATGACACCGAACGTTAATAGTACATGTGGCATTTTAAATGTTAGAGTGCCCCAAAACAAGGTATTATTGTCATATACCTACTACTTTCTAAATACAAAATGTTCGTTTGGCAGGGTGATCACAAGGATTCAGACCCCAGACAGGGTTGTCAAACCTAATAGATCTATTTAATGGATTAGCGTTCACCTTACAAGGCAATTAACGGTTCATGAAATAAGGGACTTCGACAATAGCTACTTATGCGGAAACAATCTCGTAATCGGGTCCAGCATACCATAAAATCATATGTGTTCAATTTTATAAAACAAATATGCATCCCCCTCGCGGGTTTAAAAACAATTAAAAGATTTAAATGCGAGGCTATGAACTCACCTTAAGCAAAAGATCCAAATCAATCAAGTCAACAAGCGCAAATAGCTTCACGTCTTAACCGCGACCTATATAATACATATATAGCGGTACGTGACTAAAAGTATAATAAATCATATATTACATACTTGCTTATATATATATTAATATTACGTACATACAATCATACACTACAATCTCCAAGTGCGACGCAAAACATTTCACCTTGACGCGCTTAACAAAATTACAACATTTTCCATAAAGTTTCCATTTTTAGAAAGTTACCGAAAGTAAGGATAATATAATCCGAACTTCATATTTCGTTATCAATTAACTAACATTACGAACCCTTTGCTCATTATAGACTTTATTCGAAAGTTTACGTAAGTTTGACTTTCAAAAGTCAAACTTCGTAGTTGACTTTTTACCCCAAAAATACCCAAACTTGACTCGGCCGTAAAACGTTCGTTATTAAGAGTTACGTGACGATCCACCTAGCGAAACGGAGCTTAGGGCGAACACTATCACTTAACATTATCAAAAATAACTTTCAAAAATTTCTCGACTCGCTACGGTCAAGTCAAACTTTCTGGTCAAACATGGTCAACCCAAAACCTATGAAAACGACATTTTTGACATAATCCGACTATCAAAATACGCTTAACTAGTCTATATAATTTTACCAAAACCATCAAACTTTAGTCAATGACTAAACACACTTTCAATATTTTTCGCACTTGAATCATCTAGCAATAATCATAATACACGCAATATCCACAATTAAATCACTTTAATCAAACAAAAAATCAAACTATAGCTTCCCCTTGGTGCTTAGAATCAGACGCAACCCAACAAACCAAACCAAACCCTTTTTCAATCAACCAACATTAAAATAACAACAATCTAACTAATCTAAACTCCCCCTTATACACGAAAACACCAAGGACCAACCAAAAATTCAACTTCTTTAAAACTTATTGCATGTGAGGTTTTTATAGTGAGTTTTGTAGCTCTTGAAACAAGGATTAAGAATATATAATTTGATTGTAATGCATGTCAGAAAATAATCCGAAAAAGTGTGGTGTTTGGGTGGCCGGTCGAAGAGAGCTAGGGAGGAGGAAGGAAGAGATTTTTTTTGTAAAAAGAAAATAAGTGTGTGTGTGTGTCTTCTATTTATAGAAGATAACTTTAGAAATTTGGCAATCTAGGTCCCTCCATCCTTAATCTCTTTATAGTTTGGAAAATTGGCAATTCTAGTCCCTCTATTCTCAAACCCTTCTAAAACTAATACAAAGTGTTTCTTTTATAAATAGAATCGGCCAAAGACCTGGGTTACACCACGTTTATAAATATTTTTAATCTGTCCCACTAATTTTTCTTTAAATCGTTTAATAAAACGTTAAACCACGTAAAACACGACCTTTAAACACGGTTTTTACAAAAACTCAAGGAAACGTCGTAAAATACAAAAATAACATATTCACACTCTCGGAGCAACAAAAATAAAAATTTTTGACTTTATTAGACGCTAAAAACAAATAGAAACTCAATCATGGCATGAAATTACCCTATAAATGGAAATTCTCATCAAACCTTATATAGCATAAACGACTATTACTATTTACATAGCAAAAATAATTATCTTAGCTCGGGATAGACGTTGACCTGAAACTCAGGTTGTTACATACATAGGTCCTATCATGCAACTATATGAAGGTTCCTAGGTTATAGTCTAGGCCAAACCACATAGTTCTCTATAACCTTGGCTCTAAATACCAATCTGTCACACCTTGACAACGACGGAAACACGAGGCGTGAAGAAGAATTGATAATCACAACACAAGATACAAGATAGAGAAAACTAAAATGCATTCTAAATAAGTGTTGTGACATACTCCGATCACAAGTAGAACTTGAGTGAAGATACATCAGGAACACATCACATAGTCTTAATGCTTACAAACAAATTTCCCTCGAAGGGGATGATGCTAGTCTCAAGATAACAATTCCCAAAATGCTTAAGTTCAATATAGAGAGTCAATACAAGGTCTCTCAAAACATGATCCATACAGGATTCTCTTATGGTCTACTAAAGTTTGCACTTGACTTCACTGATCATTCATAACACCTGAAAATGATACTCAAAAAGGTCAACATAAAGTTGGTGAGCTCGTAGGTTTGAAAAAACCCAGTTGTTGTGCCAATATTTTAAGTAGTGGACAATTGTGCAATATGACAGTGAATACGTGCAACACATTCAACTTCCAAACATAGCAACTCCATGCTATCTAAATTTCATCCATATAGACATCATTGCCACGCAAGGTTCTCAATTCTAAGTTCACACGCACCTAAAGCCTACCAGCTGGAGCTATATATATGGCGGAAGATCACATATCATTTCAAACCATAGCAAGTCTATGCTATAAAAGATCCACACAGAAGTCCCACACATCATATTGTACCAAAACTCATGTCATTCACATAGCAGTCATAGGCACATAACATTGTCCCGAAAACAAATCAACTTTTGCACAGTACAGAAAACAAGTTCAAAACAGATTTGAGTATTATTTTCCCCTAACAGAAAAGATTTAAAAAGTGGGGCTATGAGAACTTACCTTAAGAAAAGGTGACAAGCAAGATCAAGATCAAACAGGAAAATGCAACGACGTCCGAACATGACCTAGTCCAATTAATGTTCAATTTAGATATGCGCTTCAAAAGTGTTTTCGAGGTCGATGCATAGAGGTCAGATGCGTTGTATGGTTACCCTTAACGTTATTTGTGGTGTGATGGTTGACGACTTAGTATCAAGATAACATACTCCAATTCATAATTTAGTATAATATACTTATACTATTTAAGTAAAATAGATAAGTAATATAAGATAACTAAATAATAGACATTCAACATATTCTTTGGTAAATCCATTCGGTAATCCTTAGTTACCTTACTTAATTGTATAGCTTATAGAAAATTGAACGTTTATTTATATAAAACAACTAAGAGAAGTTTTATATTTTATATTTATAAAATATATATTTTTTGTCTTTTAGTCGATTTATTAAAATAATAATATTTTATTATTTGTCGTGAAAATAAATTTTGAGTAAAAATCTAAGTATACGATTTTTACGAAAATTCGGCATGACCGTTCGTTTATACAATGTTTTCCAATGTTTCAAACCTCAATTTCAAACACGTTTTCCCAACTTCACCATTTTCCGACAAAATTCCAAAAGTCCATATTTCGCAACGTTTACCAAAACAAGTTTCCTAAAACGACTAATTCTTATCTACGTAATCATATAAGTATGTTTCACTTTCGAAAGTCCTTTCTAATCACGTCAAACGACTAGTTTTTGCTTATTGGGCCTTAAGGCCCAATAGGGGTTCATTAAGTTACCCGTAAGTATAAAATACGATTTAGGCCCAATACTAAAGCCCATTAGTACATATAAGCTCAAACGATAGTTACCAAAATAATCCGAACCACAATAAGCCTACAATAAGCCACGGTTTATTAGGCTTATTGGGCCGTGAGGCCATAAGCTCCAAACAATGCATAATAAGCTTCTAAATAAGCTAACTAGCTATGTAGTACATTCGGTTATCACCATAAGCTATCAAAATAGACCACAAAAATACGACACAAAAGGTAAGTAACCAAAATAACTATTCTTTTGGCCTTGTGGTTTTCGAACCAATATAAGCCCAAAATAAGTTCAATAGTGCTTATAAATAAGCCGAATAAACTACTAACCAAAATAAGCTACATAGCAAATAAATGTTTTTTAACCATCACAACCACGACAATAAAACTACAAAACCCTCGTTTCCTTTGTTTTTTATTCGAACCAAACCGCACCCTTTATTTGTTTTCGTAAATTTTTCGTGTTAAATTTTTAGAAAACGCACCGTACAACTAGCTTCTACGCATCATTAGACATTCAAAAGTACAAGTGAAATCAAAATTTAGAAGACTTACAAAGAGGGTTTTAAAAGCGAGTTGGGACACGGTCTGACAACCCAAACGTTGTCTAAATGATAAACCGAGTACTAGAATCAACCCACTATTCCTAAATCTTTATGTTCTTGATCAAGTTTTCAAAATTTTAAGTGTGTGTGTGTGTGTAGGTCGGATGCAACAAGAGAGCAAAAGGAGAGAAAAATATGTTTTCAAAATCATGAACTATGTCTGATATGAACCTAGACAAAACATATGTACTAGGAGGTTAGACAAAAAGCTAAAAATTAGCCATCCTTGTCCCTTGTGGGGTTCGATGTCCGGTTGGAATCCAAGGGGGTTCCGGGTGCTTCTTTTTGTGTCAGTTTTCCTTAAAGCTCAACGTTCTCGACTTTAAAATATTACTCGAAGTTTCTTACTATTTTTATTAAGCTTAAAAATACTTTTCCAAGAACTTAGAATATTTACACGACATATTTCCAAATTAAACTTCCTAAAATTCGTTTTGAACATTAATGGACGTGTTGAGACTCGTTTTTTGGCATTTCAAGCTATTTACAGGACGAACCTCCCAAAATATGATCAACATACATAAAACCCTCTAAAAAGGATTATCACAAGTCATAAACACATAAAATGCCTGAAATCACATTTATTCACCACCGTCAACACGGTACTTGATCTAACAGAAACAACAAAAGTCAAATAGTCAAGGGACTAAATTTAAACATTCAAATCTCAGAAAAGGGCAAGGGTTACATATTTCATAGATATAGCTTTATTGAGAAGCTTGACACCTACTTCAAGGTCTGAAGGAAGATGACTCAACCCGTTTTCGATGACATCCATCAAACACAAAAATGTATTGAGTTATGTTTTGTAATAAGCACTAGGCAATGGTACTTTTGAATCATTGCTTAAAATTCCTAACAATTCTTTCCTATTCTAACCAACAAGTTGGCAACATGTTGCCAACAATTGCAGTAATGTAAAGGGATGTCTCACCATTTAACTTTTGCTTTTCAATGAGAGTTCCATATTGTATGAAATTCAACAACTCCTTAATGAAATAATTATGGCTTTCTCTTACCACTATGTGAAGCAATGTGTTTCCATTATGACTGATCGGATTTATGTCGGCATCTTTATATTTTTTTCAATATGGTTTTTGCTTTCCACCAATGCCCTTCCAACGCAACCATGCGTAACTTTTTCTCGAGCTTGGCATTGAGGTTGTCTCTGCCTGTAATCCTAGTTGTCTAATGTCAATTGTTGTGAAGTGAAACGCATTTCATATAAAACTTGGTTAGTTTCTACAATTGGAAATCAAATAAGTGGTTTTAATGAAGCCATACATATTGAATGACTTTGATTGGCATGATACAAGGCGCCTATTTTCTGCCATATAACCTTTGGGTCGTTGCAATTCAAGACATGATTATGTATTTCTTGGTTTATTGAACCGAGAGTCTAACCTTTGAGAAGGATTTCATATCGTCTAATGATCTTGACACGGCCATAACCTGATAGATCTGCATAACAAAAAGAGATAGCAATATTTTTTTTCCACCAAAAAAAAAATAAAAAATAAAAAAAAAATAAGAAAAAAATAAAAAAAAAAAAATAAAAAACAAATAAAAAAATAAAAAAAAAAAAAAAAAAAAAAGGAAACTAAAATTCGTCTATAACCATCCAAGATGCGAACCTAGTCATATAAACGTTATCCAGACCTAGTAAAAGATCATCAAAAGCAAACAAAAATTAAGCAAACCTATAATTCATCTGCAGTTTACCACTTAGCAACCAATAAGCAAATCAACGTAACATGTATCCTTCAAAGGCAACATAACTATATATACAATAGCTTATATAAGAAACACGATTAGAGGCCCAATGGTTGTTGCATTCGTTGTAACTCTAGATCACAGTGATGATAAAGGAGCCACTAACTGTTTCTTATAGGGGATTAGGCATGTTGTTTATGTCATCACATTGATGAACCGGTTACTCCTTGCGTGCTTTGGTACCCAATATATAAAAAGTTAATCAGGTTGATTTTTGCTATTCTGTTACTTGTGACACCCAAATACCTACAGCAAGCATCAAATTTTGAACGGCCTTCATTGACAGGCGTAATGATGTACTCCCTCCGTCCTAAAATTATTGTCCTCTATTGACTTTTTAAATCTTTTTCTTCCAACTTTAACCGTAAATATTTTTATTTGTGTTATATAATAAAATAAAAGAATGAATTAGTTTTTAAATTTATTTTCATTATTATAATTTTAATCAATTATTATATAACACAAATAAAAATATTTAAAATCAAAGTTGAAAGAAAAAGACTTGAAAACTCAATTGGAGACAATAATTTTAGGACGGAGGGAGTATGTTGAACTATTAGCTACAAAGACTAATAACGTTCTATAATGTTCTAAACTATGCACTCTTAATGTAATACAAAATCATTAAATTACTAAATTAGTCAACATAAACCATTAATAATATGTTTTCACTACATCACAGACACAGTAGAAAACAAGAAGGTTCTTTAAAGCAATAACATCAAATTTACAATGCTTACCTCTAAAAGACCATATAATATCATCACAACCCTTCACTACGTAACTTTGCATATATCTTCATATTTAATCGCTTGAATAACTCTCCCATCATAAACCCCCTTCTCAATCTGCACCTTCGCACAAAAGTTATCCGTATTAACACTAAACAACCTCGCATTTAACCCATGATACACACCATTCACAACCCTCACAACCCCACCAATTTGCGGAATAACCGTCTCCAACTCCTCTTGATCCACCCTCAACTTATGCTTACTCTCAATCATCTCAATCTCACCTACATACTTATCAATCACCTTACACAAAGTATATAGTCAATATGCATCATATTTTCAACTTACTAACTACGCACCATATTGTTTTATGTTCTTAGGATTTGAAATATCTTCTAAGGCATAAAAACAAACACATGATATGCATAAATACAAACACCTTAATCTATCAAATAAAATCACAAAATTGAAAACATATATCTTGGATCTTAATAAAATCAAATATGGATTCCATAATCTGAAAGTACACTCACTTTTCTTCATCGGTTAGGTATGAAAATGGTTTAAAAGGTTTGATTATTTCTTTTCTTTTTGCAGCTGCTTGACGCAGTCTTCTCCTACAATGGGATAAACAATGAGGGTTTATAATTCAGTAAAAATAATATTGTAGATAAAATAAAAAAACTAATGGAATACTGATGAGGTGTCATTTTATACACTATTTCGGGGTCATTTAACCCCCTAAATCGTGTAAATATGCCCAGTTTATGTACATAATCGTTTGTTTTTAGGTTTTTAGCACTTTGATGGCATTTGAAGGAAACACAGGTGACTTGGGCTCATTTGGAAAAGAAACAGACAAGATTACAGACCTACACCAAATCCATGAAGAATAATTACTTACAGAACGTGGAGACGACGTCGCAGGCATAAAGCGACGTCGTCGTGATCTATCCAGTGACGGCGTCAGAGATATAGTGACGACGTCAGGACGTGGCTGACTTAAAAAAAATCTAGAATCATCCACGTAGCGACGACGTCAGGACCATAAAGCGATGTCATCGCAGCAATATCTCTATATATACTAAACCGATTTTAGGGTTTTAAGTGTCAAACTTTGTATAACTTTTGGGAGATGAACCCTAGTACTTGTAGCAGCTTCATAGGTCGTTTTTAGGGCCTCAAAACCCTATTGTACTACCTTGGATCCATGTTTTAATTCAAGTAAGGTTATTTATCATTAATCATTCAATATGTCTATGTGTTGTATGATTGATTTATCTTCTTGCTTTCAATATAACATGCGAGGCTAAACCCTCATTTGTATTTGCTTATGATTGCATGAAAGTTGGATCGTAGATCCTATTACTGTTGCTTCTTGTTAATGAACGTGCGCGTTAGACTTTATAAAACCAGCTTTTGTCTGTATTGATGTAGACACGTCTAGGGAAATGTGAGTGCGTAGAAAGGATACCATTGGGTAACAATCTTTATACTACCTTACCCCTTTTATGGTTGATCCCTCTTAAGATATTTCACA
>BQNB010146514.1:0-16565 GCA_026074375.1 Tanacetum coccineum
AGACTCTGAGGTAAATAATGACAAAACTTGTTCAAAAACTTATCTAAAAAGATTTGAAACTCTTAAAACTCAACTTGGTGATTTAAGAATGGAGTTTAACAAATCTGAGTTCAATTTAGCTACTTATAAAAGAGGGTTAGCATTTGTAGAAGATCAACTTGTCTTTTACAAAAAGAATGAGGTTATTTTTTGTGAGCAAATTGCTGTTCTAAAAAGAGATATCTCATACAAAGACTCAGAAATTAGTATGCTTAAAAGTGAGCATAAAAACAGAAAGAGAGATGTATGAAGCAAAGACAGACAGAGTGATTCAGTAAGAAAAAGAATTGAGAGAAATTAGTGAGGTTAAAAACAGAAAGAGAGCTTGTGAGAATCAACATTGATGATGGACATGCTTTTTGGAACGAAATTAAGGTTAAAACTGCTATCTCCAAAGTTAGTACTACTGGGCATTACTTAGTACTGTTAGGCTAAAACTTAGTACTGCTAGACTACCGTTAGTACTGTTTGGGAATAACAGTTTTTTCTTAATTAAATATAGCCGTTGAGATATTTCTGCCAACTACTTTGCTTATAGGTTTCCTTAAATTGGATTATTCATGATCTTTCCTTAAATCCTAAGATTTTTCAAGATGAATCAATTTTATTCAGTCGGTCAAATCAAAACCTTAAGTTCTCTCTATATAATCTCAATTGCCTTTGTCCAAAACATATACTCTCATCAACAACCATAACCTAGAACTCAAATTGAACTTTTCTCATCCAATAATGGCGAATTTGCAATTCTGTGATACTCATAACATGGTCGCCTACCTTAAGAAATCAGAAGGCAGTGAAGGATTTCACCAAATAGTAGATTTTCTAAATACTAGTCACATAAGGTATGCTCTTACTGAAAATCCCACTATCTATGATTCACTCATCTAACAGTTTTGGAAAACTGCTACAACAAGAACTCTTGATAATGGAGAAGTGGAAATAACTGCTACAATAGATGGGAAAGCTAAGATTGTTACTGAGGCATCAATTAGGAGGCATCTCAAGTTAGAAGATTCTGATGGTATTAATACTTTGCCTACTACTAAAATTTTTGAACAACTTGCTCTTATGGGATATGTGTCCAATTCTGACAAATTGACCTTTAAAAAGGGACACTTTTCTCCTCAGTTGAGATTTTTAATCCATACCATCCTTCATTGTTTAAGTTCTAAGAAAACTGCTTGGGAACAGTTTAGTAGCAATATAGCAACTACTATTATTTGCTTGGCCACTAATAGGAAGTTTAATTTTTCTAAGCTGATTTTTGATGACATGGTAAAAAAACTTGGATAGTAAGACTAAATTTTTGATGTATCCAAGATTTATACAAATCTTTTTGAACAAGCACAAGAGACTGCTTAACCCACACACAAGAACTTATATTGCTCCTACTTTAACTTCAAAACTCTTTAGCAATAGGAAAAGATGATTTTCTGGGGAACACACACCTATGTTTGCTACTATGCTTGTTCATGACCAAACTGGTCAGGGTGAAGGATCAACAGTCCTAGTTGAGTCCCAACACACACCCATCACTGCTCCATCTACCTCTTAACCACAAACATCAGCACCACTCTCAGAACTACAAATCACACAACCATCAATTTCACTCACCACTAAGGAAACAGATAGACAGGAAACTAAGGTTCCTCAGCCCAGTTCTCCTACTCTATCCATGCCCCATAATTTACCTCTCCCAGGAGGTCACACACCTGGAAGTGTTGAGAGCAGTCTTAAACTAAATGAATTGATGGCACTTTGTACCAAATTGTCAGCAAGGGTTACTAATTTGGAAGATGATCTAAAGACGACCAAGGAGACTTATAGTAGGGATTATACTACTCTAATCAAGAAGGTCAAGGAGCTGGAAAAAAAAGTTAAGGAGTCCAAACCTACTAAAAGAAGAAGATTGCAGATTGTTCTCTCTAACGAGGAAGAAGATTTAGTTTTAGAGGATCCTTTCAAACAGGGGAGGTTTGATGATGAGACTACTTTTGATGCAGATTTTTATAAGGCTCAGGTTACTCCTACACAGGTTAGTGCTCAAAGGGAGGCACCTAGTCAAGAAGATCAACCTGAAGCTCAGTTGAGAGTTCTTAGTGCAACTAAGGTACTTGCGGATACAGCTGAAGAAAGTGTTCAGATTTATAGAAGAAGGGCAGTTAGTACTGGCAGTGGTAGACTTAGTGCTGCTGAAGAATCAGTTAGTACTACTGGTATATCAATGCCAATTAGTACTGCTGGTAAGATTCAAGAAATTAACATCAGTATTCCTTCACCAGTTGCAGTCAAAGATAAAGGTAAAGGTAAAATGGAGGAAGCTAAAGATGAACAGACCAAGAGAACAAAATTACAGCAAGAACAAGATTGGCTTGGTTATGAAGCAGCTGTAAGACTGCAAGAGGAATTGGATGAAGAAGAAAGATAAAGAATGGCTAGAGTTCATGAAGCAGCTTAATCTTTTACTGAGGAAGAATGGGAAAAAATTAGAGCAAGAGTTAAAGTTGATGAAGAGCTAACTTAGAGACTACAAGCAGAGGAACAGGACAAGTACAGTAAAGTTGATCAAGCAAAGATGCTTGTAGATCTTATTAATCAGAGAAAGAGATATTTTGCTACACAAAAGGCTGAAGCAAAAAGAAACAAGCCCATGACTCAAGCTCAACAGAGGACTTATATGTCCAATTACATTAAGCATATGGGAAGCTATACACTGAAGCAGTTAAAGAAGCTTTCTTTTGATGAAATCAGGGAATTATTTGAAACTACAATGAAGAGAGTCAACACTTTTATACCCATGGAGACTGCATCAGAGTTAGCAACTGGAAGTGCACAAGCAATACTTACTGATTCTGCAAAAGTTGGAAGTTCTAAGAGAGCTGCAGAAGCAGAACTTGATTATAAAGGTTCTAAGAGGTAAAAGACTAATGAAGCTTCAGGGTCAGTCCAAGAACAACCAGATAAGGAGGAAAAAGAGTTGTCACAAGAGGATTTACAGAGAATGATGATGGTAGTTCTAGTGGAAGAGGTCTATGTTAAAGCCTTACAGGTCAAATATCCAATCATTGACTGGGAAGTTTACACTGAAGAATCTAGAAAATACTAGAAGATCATAAGGGTTGGTAATCATACAAAATCATATCAATTCTTTAAAGATATGTTAAAAAAATTATAGGAATGATCTGGTTCAGCTATGGAGTTTGGTTAAAGAAAGATTCAGTTCAACAGAACCTACTTATGACAAATAAATAACATTATGGGTTGAATTAAAGAGGCTATTTGAACCTGATGCTGATGATACACTATGGAAACTTCAGAGGTATATGCATGATCCATTAACATGGAGGTTATATGATACATGTGGTGTTCATCATGTGTCTACAGAGAGAGTAATGGATATCTTCATGCTGGTAAAGAAAGAATATCCATTGTCAATAGGAGTTTTGACTTTCATGTTGGTTAACAAGCTGTTAGTAGATCAACAATCAGAGATGGCAAATAAGCTTCTAAGGAAGATCTTCATACAGGCAGAAAGACTAAGATAATAAAGTGTTTGAAAGACTGCAGCAATTAAAGAGACTTTCCTTTGATGAGCTCAAGAATTTGTTTGAAGCAACAATGAGGAGAGTAAGCACTTTTGTAACCATGGAGACTGAAATTAGAAGAGGAGTTCCAGAGTTAGTAGCAGATATGTACAAGGATCAAAAACACCTTTTCGGGAGGTCTTGGTTGATCAAAATAAACAAGATAAATCATGGTTAAGTTCTTAGTGAGAGAAAGTAAAGAGAGGGGATGAACACAAAAAGATAGAATATTAGATTGAAAGGAAAAATAGAAAAATGAACATCCACCCCCTCATGGAGAGCCATGAGGGGTATTTATACTAAAAGAAAAAGCTAACTATTCCTAGTTAACATAAAAGACCCCTGCGTGACACGTAGTGTCCAAAACTAGTCTAATTCACGTGTAAGACGCCAGCTTCACTAAAAATGAGGCTAACAATCTCCCTCCAAGATGGCGTCACACGTGAATTGGTTACAATGTTCCCTACAAGCAAAAATAAAGAAAGAATGATAATAATGAAGATCCAGTATTCCTTGAGATTATCATTTGAACGATCTACGATGAAAACTCCCAGCTTTAATTTCTTCAGCTTGTAGACGGAAACAAAATGTTTATGAGACATAGAAGTTTTATCTACCGAACTCGTTTTGATTGGATTTCTGCACATAACTTCCTGACAAGAACTTCAAAAACTTTCCTTCATACGCTTGGAAAAGAAATTACTGGTCATTGACGAAGTTTCTGATTAGCTGCATGTCTTGAGAAAGCTTCATTTTCTTGCACTTCTGGTCATGTCGAAGTTTATCAGAATCTGCATCTCATTTGTCATCCTTGAAGTTCTCTTATCCGAATCACTTCGCTTTGAATATGAATTAATGCTCGAACTTCTCAGCTCCCTCCCCGTTAAAACAGACACCCCCTTAGACTGATAAGAATTAATACACCGATCTTAAGGGAGGGATGATATCATCAACATCGTCTCACTTAGGAAGCATCCCAGTCTTGATTGAATTCAGCCCAAAGTACACATTTTATCCCTTTACCGAAGTCGAAACCGTGACACCAAAGTAACAAGTTGAAGCACTAATCATCTCTGCGGACTAACCTCCGGTATATTTTATAAAGCCCGATCAAGTAAACTTGTTGTGCGTGCCTTGAGTGTACAATTTTCTCCCTCCAGGAAAGTGCAGATATGAATTGCTACACCAAAGTCAATTAAGTCCCGAGTGTACGCAATTTTCCCTCTATGTAGTCGAGACGGTAACATCAAAACGGTAACATAAAAAATCAACTAAGTACCGGATGTACACATTTCTCCCTCCAGGATGATGACTAACTGAGGAATCATCCTACACATGTGTACATCTTATGCCAACTGGAACTGCTTACTTAGCTTCATAGCCCGTGATTGCATAAGCAATACTCTGTGAGAAGATGTCGGTACTCTCTTTATCAATTCTCTCTTGATCAACCCAAACTAAAAATCGCCCTTATCTAATTCTGTAGGCAAATACTGATGACCACTAGATGAGACAACACCGATTGAAACGTATCCCTAGATGAAGCAAAAATCCCCACTTGTGACTAATCTTGTACTATCCGCATGATGAAGAACGTTTGTAGCAGCAAATCTCTAAGTACATATACTCCACACCAAAAGTATATAAAAAAATACAACAGACCTCTTGAAAAACTCCTCCAACAACGTGAACACTGAGTACTGATAATGTAACTATTTAATGTGATAGACTATAACCGTGAGTACTACAATGTAACTCCGTACATCAAGTATAACTAGATAAATCAAGTCTTTATCACAAACCGTATATGCCCGAACAAGTCCTCTTCGTTGACGAAAAACAAAGACAAAGTAAGTAACACCTTATTCCTCGTGAAATAACTAAACTCAATCCCAAATAATAACATCGGCATAACTCCGTAGTCCATTACAATAAACTACTATCCAATGATGAGGAGAATTATATAAGGACCGTTTTAGTGTAATGTATTGTGTTTGTTGTGTTGTTGTTCGTGATTTTTGATGTGTCATGATTGTTAACGGATATCGGGCTCAATAGATTAACATAAGCACGGCCCGTCCAAGTAATAAACCCGGTCTTTTATAATTTACCCGACATGAAAGTGTTTAATACTCGGCTCAATCCGATAACGCAAACAATATCAAACATTTATTGTTATCAATCAATAGCAATCCAAATCATTTTAGCCCACAAAATTCGTCCATAACCACAACGTTCAGCCCAATCATGAAACGCAGCCCAAGATTTTGTGACAAGGCCCCATACACACGACTCATTTTATATAACACAAGCCTTGGCCCATGTCATTTAACTAAGACCCAACCCAATCACAATTCAAAACTCTCGGCCCATCACTGAAACAACCGATCTAATTATTTTAGTATATACCATCAATCCCTAAATATTAGGGCATATCACAACCTACTTGTTCTTAATACACCGCCCCCTCCATCTCCTTTCTTCATACGCATCAAAGAAAAAAACAACCTCCTTTTATTTCTTCATTCGAGCAGACACCAAGAGCATACAACCCTAAAACCTCTCATCACAGATCATCCTTATGACACCAATAACAACAATAAACACATCTCATGATTCATTCAGTTCATATGCAACCATCACGGCTTCAAGATCCTTTGAAGGGTCTCGGGTAGGTTTCGACGTTTGTTTAAGTCAATCGAAACAAAGACATGGATATAACAAAGTTGTTATAAATCATTCTTTAATTTCGTAAAGTGAAGAAAAAGCTTAGCCTTTTTAAAGATCAATGATGATTGTGTTCAACTAAAAAAATCTAAAAGATTGAAGGAAAAGTTGAACAATCTAGATCTATATATGTTATTTTTGTTTGGTTTGAGTCTTGATGGAGATTTGTTGTGGATGGTATGGTGACGAAGGGGTTATAGGAAGATCGAGTCGGATTTGATTGTTGTGATTGTGAAGGCTGTTGATGTTGTTGTGGTACATGACTCAGTGAGTACATTACAACTCGGGACAACCGGTAAGAACCGAGATTGACGCTGTTAAGTCTGTTCGGTACGCATTTGTCACATGAGAAACTAGATCGGCGGGACTATATAAACATGACTAGGTTCGGTTCTCTCTTGAAGAACATGGACTCCTTTCGGGATTCTTCTCCTTTCGGTTCCTCTCGATCGAATTGTAGAAAAGGGACTCCGTTCTGGTTATTTTTTTTTGATACCATTCTTAATAACAGCTTGTTTGGTTCACAAGGGTTTGTTACTCGTTCGGCTGATGCACAATGAAACTTGTTCGGCTCTTGTGACTTCAACTAGTTCGGTTCCTTTCAAAGATATACTCGATCGGTTCCCATAGAATTTGTAACTTGTTCGGTTCACAATGAAATCAAACACCTTGTACGCACCATCTTGCAAACTTTGTAATGGTGATTGGTTGTATTTGAATTGGGTTTAGAAGACTCTTTCGAACCGATAGGTTGTTTGTTGTTTTTGAAATGATTTTGACCCGTAGGATTCTGTAGAGTATCAAGGGTAGTAGATCTATGTGCGCGGTATTTCGCTTTCTACTTACTTATGTGTGTTTGTGCTTTGGTGTATTTGTAATGTCAGTCATTGAGATGTGCGGGTTTGGTACAAAGTATGCATGGGGACGAGATGCAGTTATAAATACGGTGGCCAACGTAATTATAAATGTATCGCGACTCACGTATATTTACCTCATCTTACTCGCTCAAATTAGTGTTGACACCATGGGATCGTATAAGAGTATTGTTATGGTATGTATCTAGTGTTGTTTGTGTTTTATTTGGTTTGGTGAAAATTCTCAAGTATTGGGTAATTACAAGTCGGGGTTGAGATTTTTTTACCATTCATTTTGCTCCGAGAGCATGATCATTTGATTTTCATAATTTATGGCCTTTATATATTGGCCAACCCTCGTACCTAACGTTGCCCATGTTCTTCCTCGTATAAATAATGCCGCCAAAGTGCTGGCCAGCTTACTGCCGCATCACAAGGAAGGGAACGGGTGGACGAGTTGGTAGATGAGGTAGAGGAATGAGAAAGCCTAAGAGAGGAAATGTTGATCAAGTCAATGTTCTTTTATCAACTATTCAAAAGGAAATTATGGTACCTGTAGAGGACTCATAGGTCTGTTACCTACAATTGGGCTCACATAAATGGTATCCATAGGTTTCAAGTTTCGATCGTATCCGTAAGCTACAAAAAAAGGAAAATAAATAAATAAATAAATAAATAATTTGTTGCAATTTCTTAGAGACTGCTTTTGGTTAGCAGCCCGTTGGGAGTGTTTTAAAATATTTTTGGTATGTAAAGACCCGAGGAAATTATACTAGAAGGTAGAAAGACATCCGTTGGTACATGTAGGAATTCGTATGGAGTCATATCAACGCCGGACGAGTGAGTTATTGCCGAAACGGCAAAACTAGTCGAAAATTGAGACAAGAATTTAAATGAGTAATAAGTCCAAGAATTTGTATGGCAACCCCTGGATGTGTAAAACTGGAAGTTCTAAGTATTGAACAAACTTAGGTTTGAATGATTGTTTCGACCTTTGTTGACTCACAGTTTAGGAGATGCGTTAAAAGTGATAAGGAGGTAAAATCCAGAAAATCATCAAGAAACTAAAGGTTTATTGGTTTGTGGTCATTGTTGCCTCAAAGTTTTCATCTTATCACCGGTGTTATGATTATGCGTTCTCTAGTCATGGTTTTGATTTAGAGCCCCATGAAAGCTATGTATGTGATGTCATAGTAACATGGGTGGTTTGGGCTAGGATGCCATTGTCATCCTGGATTTCATCTTGTTTCGGTATGATCCGGATTTTTAGGATAGTGTAGCGGTTCCCGCTAGCACTCTTATGCGCGTGTATCTTCTTCGTTTCCCCTTAGTTTGGATATTCCTTATACTTGTTATGATCTTTAACTTTAAATCAACATGATGACATTTTACAAATCAATGATTTTGACCCATGAATCATTTTAAACGCTTATCAAATTTATTTTTTTATGTTATTCTATAAACTTGCTGATTTCTAATCATTTGAAAATATTTATGCAACCCCAACTGAAATAATATTTTTCTAAATGATTGTGATTTTTAAATTAGAATTCCACTTTGATTTAACATTTTAGAAGAAATTTTGACTGGATTAATCGTCACCCTTAAAAATGTCAAAAAATTTGGACAAATAATCGAGCTGGACTCTTTGAAAGAGAAAAATGTTTTGCCCTAAATTTTGGACCCTTATGCAAGTAATCTTATTTGACTACATGGAGAGAGTCTCATGTTAGTCATGGTGACCGAGTCGTTCCGTAGAGAAATGCCAATGGTATTGTTCGAAATGAGCATGTCTAGATAAGAGCGAGATTTAGGTCGTTGCAAAATAGATCGGTAGTTTGTTGTAGAGATTGGTTGTCGATAATCGATTTTGGACGGTGTGTTAGTAAGCGAGTACGGAGTTGAGTCACCTAAGGTGTGGACCGGATGCTTGTTGTAGCAAGACTTGAATGTGAGGTCGGATTGAACATCCGCCTGCCGTGTAACGGCGAATTTTTGAGAACTAGTATTGGCATAGAATGTCACTGCGAATGGCTATATATACAAATACCCGGTAGTTTATGTGATAAATGAATGAGACTGGTTAGATGGTGAGATACCGAGAAACTTGGTACCGACATTGAGAAAAGATCTCCTTGGGGTCATAAGACAGCCAAAGTGGATGAAAGCGGAGTTTTGGTAACTCCGATATTAGATGTGCAAAATGAAGAAGACTTCTCCTGCATCAAATGTGTGTGTTGCCTTGGTCATAGCAAGCGATAGCCGTGAAAAAGACTTCTTTCCCCGAAGTGGAAAGTAGTGGTAATGTTGTTTAACGAATGTATCTTGAACGCCGAGGACAGGTATAGAGAGCTACGTGACACCTGACTCAAGGTTGGGTGTAGCATCTCTTACTCCTTGACGAAGAGACTCAAAATGTGTAAAGAGGAGTGAATGATTGAAACTCTAGAAGATTCGATGGCGACATCCTTTACCATTCTGGAGGATCAATCGAAGTAGTCAACACCTTGAGTCGAAAGGAATAAAAAAATTAGAGCTTGGATAAGTTGCTTAAGGAATGTGTGTGGTTGCCTTGACTTAATTAGTGGTATTGATGTGTGATGTATATATATACTTTAATCGTCAAGGATTGGAATAGAACACTAAGCGACTCCTGAATTAAAGTTAGGTGTAGTGGTACTTACTCCTTGAACGTAACGACTCTGTTGCGCGAAGCCGAGCGAGAAGATCGAGAACCCTAATGGAACTCAATGGCGACATCCGTCACCATTTTTGGGAGGGATCAATTGGAATAGCTTACGCCTCGGGTCGAAGGGAACGAAGTGGGGAATTTAGAAGAAATTGTCTAGTGAATATACGTTGTGGTCTAGACGTATCTAGTCTATATGTCCGATGACCGATAAGATATATTAGAATTGAACCATTCGCGATAATCGTCCAATAAGGGACAATTGAAATCGTCGTCTTTGAGAGTACGGTTATTCAATCCTTGATACTCGAGTAAATTATATTAATCCTTTATGTTTTCTTGCGGAATTATTGCCGCCGAGTTATGCGTAAAATGTGCTTTATGTGTTATGTACTTTGATTAATGGTAAGCGCTTAGGTCTCTTTGGTGTTGCCAATAATATGGCATTAAGTTTTGGATCGGATGGGTACGCCTACCCAAGGTTTATTGATTGAGATGGTTTGACTATTTAGCAAGCATGATATAATACGAAATGGGATCGGCGGAATCTTCGCTCCCTGATTATGTGAAAAAGTATGTAAACTTAATTGTCTAAATGCTATTTTCTGATATAAGTTATGGTATGGTTCGGTTGGGTACACCTACCCATGGTTTATTTGCGAAGGCTTCATAGTAAGCTAGCATGGTTTATTTGCGAAGGCTTCATAGTAAGCTAGCATGGTTTATTTGTGAAGGCTTCATAGTAAGCTAGCATGGTTTATTTGCTAAGGATTAATCATAAGCAAGCGTGATAAAATGCCTAAGTAAAGCTAGGACGAGATGTGAAGTCACTATAAAGTGACGAGTATGCGATTATGTGATTATATATAAATAGTGCTATAATGCGTTCGATGGAGTTATGTATACTCCGGATTATTTTCGCAACCGGTGGTGCATTTATTAATGAGACCAGGTTGGCGACGTGCGTTTTGTTTTGTTGGTATGATCACCAATCGAGTTTGGGTTGATCTACCGTTTCGAAATATTTGTTTGATTTTGGTTAGCGACGTATGTTTTGGTTTTGGTTAGCGACGTATGTTTTGGTTTTGCGTAGCGATGTGCGCTTTGTTTCGTTGGCATGATCACCAAACTAAGATTTGGGTTGATCTTTCGTTTAAAGTCTTCCTTTAAGAGAAGCCGTGGATGATTTTCCGGATGTTTTCTGGCTTGTTTATGTCCTCTTTTAAAAGAGCGATCGCGTTATTGTTATATACTTTGTTGGTAGATTTACCAATGTGTTTTAGTGTCGATTTTTCGCTCGTATTTTGCGAATGTAACGTAGGCGTGCTCGTCACGCGAGAAGCATTGTGTTCGTTCGAAGAAGAAAGCCTTTAATCTCTATGTATGAGTTTGGCACGAATAGTCAAATTGAGGACCGGGACGCGCTCCTTACAGGGTGGGTAGAATGTAATCATTCCCGAGTTTTAGGCCGACGTTTATCCCGTGCCATGATTTACTTTCTACGATTGATATGGAATAATCGTTTTTCGTTTTGGGCGATTTGATAAAAATTATTATTTTTGGCTATTTCGCAAGCTGTGTTTCGAATTTCTATTCGTTTGAGCGTTTGAGAAAATTTGAAATTTTTTATATTTTTGCTCCGAGAGCGAAACTATATTTATTTTAGTGTTTTATGGCTTTCCCCGAGTTTTCGTTGAAACCGTGTTAAAAGTCGTGTTTTACGTGGTTTAACATTTTTATTAAATGTTTTAAAATAAAATACGTCAACGATAAGAAATAATATGAATTTATATAACCCGAGTCTTTGGTCGCTAAAATAACAGAAACAATTGGATGATGTTCTAAAATTAAAAGGACTTAAGGATGGAGGGACTTCTAAAAGTGTCAAGTGTTCAAACTTATTTTCTATATAAATCCACACATACACACATTATAATTCTTTTAGAAAAAATTTCTCTTCCTTGTCCTCTCCACCCTCTCCACGACCGGCCACCCTTTACACCACCATTTCCCGTTGATTTTCCAACATGCATTAAGATCCGTTTACAAAATATTAATCCTTGTACTCGTGGATCTCTACAATTTCCCACTTAAAGTATGCAACATGTAATGGGTATTTTGGTAGTTTGAGTTCGGGTCCGAGTTTGGTCCGACCTTGCTTATGTAAGCTTTGTAAGTATTTTTAAGGCTTATACTATATTTATTTTGGTGATTTGATCAATTTTGGAATAATTGCATGTGATGAAATCCGATTGAATCTTGCATTAGACTAAGATTAGAAAATGATGATTGGATGATAAAAATAGGCTAGATGATGTTGTCGGAAGCCAAAAATGTGGTTTTAATGGGTTTCGAAAAGTACAAATTCGAGCAGAAAGTTTGGCTCGTATTTCGAGGTTCGAGATTTTGCAAAATCTGATTTTTGATTTAGAAATATGATAGAGTTCGTCCTAATGAACGTTTCGATATGTGGAACGTCTCGTAACTCTTAAAAACGAAGTTTTTATGGCCGATTGAAGTTTGGAAAAATAAATATGTACACAATCAGCTATTAAGCTTTATACAAGCTGGCAGATTCGAAAATGGACAATTTGAGCACTTTCGAGTCTGTTTTAGCCTTCGGCAATACACGAAAGTTGTTTGGAATGGTCGTTTTACTTAACTGCGCGAGGTTTTGTTAGTTTTGAAAAAACATTATTTAGGGTCAAAACTGAAAAGTCAAATCTCCGAGTTATGTTAAAAGATAATAAGTTCCTGCAGAACTTGCGGGGGAATTTTCGTCATTTTTTTCGAGGTTCAGGACTCGCTAAAATTAAAAAAGATTGTCCGGAAACGTCGTTTTACTAAAATCTCTTTAGAGTCCGAGTCGTAAAAATGTGATACAGTGGGTCGTTTTGTACGAGTCAGATTTAAGTAAAAATATATATGTTAAAAAGTCAAACATTGACTTTTAAAAGTCAATTGGGTTAATATGAGACTTGTTAGATTTTATAAAGATAATAAACACTATTATTATTACGATCATGATATTTTGTGTTTAACAACTTAAATGAACGATGAATATTGGTATAATTTCGTATTTGAGTGCAACATATACTTTGATTTTAATTCACGACGTAAGTTTCAGCCTTGGTATTGATAAGCGAGGTGCGCTTGGTTTTGTTGTTTACATGATCCCCAACTAAGTTTGGATCGATCATCCATTTTAGAAAATTTCTTAGGAGAACGACGTAATAATTATTTTAATCGAATATATTCCGTGACGTATATTGTTCCTTATGAAGAACGCGACTTTAAAAGTTAGAACGACGTGATTTGGTTTTGTCGAATATATTTTCGCAACTTCTTTTTACCTCTTTTGATAAGAACTACCATGATTTTGTTTTGATTTCGTTGGTATAATTTACCGCTTGTTTTGTTGACTTTCCATCCGGAATAGTCGGAGCGAATATTGTATCGCATATTTATTTTGAAAGAACATAGCCGTCATGCCACGAACGAATGATGAGACGAGTAAGAATGACCGAGCACCGGGACGGCACTCCCTTAAGGTGGGTGGAATGTAACAAGCCGAGTTTCACGACGCGTATGACGATCGCGAATTTGACGTCATTATTATTATGTTATGGGTTTTCGTAAGCGAACGTCGACATTTAAAATTTTAAGTGTCATAAATAATTATTTTTCGTATTTTATTGCGAACGGAAATTTAAAATATTTATTTTTGATATTTCGCGAGTCAACGTTTGACCGCGCGTTCGTTAATCATTTTGAGTATCGTGAAAATTTACGACGCGTCTCGTTATTATTTTTAAGATCGTAAATTTGTTATTTTATGGATGTCGTCATTTTGTTCCTTGTCTTGATCCGAATTCGTGTTTTAAAATGTACACGTTTTATTAAATAGTTTAAACCAAGAAAATGTAACGAAAAAATAAAAATGGCCTCGGTAGTGTACTCCCGAGCCACGGTAGTCGGTTTTTATTTAAGTAAAAGTGTGGCGTGTCAAAAATATAAAAGATAAAAGGGAGGAGGGACCATTTGCGTTAAATTCCCAAACTATCTTCTATATAAAGATGTCATATGCATCACATTTTACTCTTTACATACACACACACTTCCTCCCCTCTTTTCTTTGTTATTCGGCCGGAAACCACCACCACCACCGAAAAAGTTTTCCGGTCACCGGAAACCGCTGCGTCGCCGGAAAAAGTCACATGCAATCCGATCAACCTATGTTTTCTGAATCCTCTGTTCATTTCCTACACATCTACGCAATAAAATAACACATGCAATGGATATTTTCGGAGTTGGTGTTCGGGTTTGGTTCATAGGATTTCGAGTTGAGGGGTTGTTTAAAAATATGATAAAGCTTTCCGAGACGATTGTTTTGATATAAGGTAGAGCTTCTAACTCCTAATAACGAAGAAACTAGAGTGAAAACAAGTTTTGAAAAACTTATAAATTACAAACAGCTATGTTTAGTAAATTGCTTGCTGATCTGATTTTCGACAGCCATTTTGGGCACTTTCGAGTCCGTTTCGGCCATCCGGCGAAACACGAAAGTGTCCGGAATGATGTTTTCTATAAAATCTCTTTTTGGTTAAAGTCACGAAAACGTGATATAGCGGGTCAAAACCGATGGTCAAACGGCTGCGTTTTTATTAAAAAATACAAGTTACAGCAGATTCTTGCAGGGGCATTTTCGTAATTTTCCGTCGAGTTTCGGGTCTCGGCTAAAACTAAAAAGCTGTCCGGAATATCGTTTCGCATAAAATCTCTTTTTACTCCGAATCGTGAAAATGTGATTTAGAGGGTCGTTTGGCGCGGGTCAGATTTGGGTAAAAATAAATATACGTATGAAAGTCAAATGTTGACTTTAAAAAGTTAACGGGTCATATAAGACTTATATAATTTTTAACAAAGTACATGGATATAAATAAAATGATAAGTATTAAAAATATACTTAGATATTTAAACTTACCAAAGATGGTAACTTTCCGAAAATAGTAACTTTCTAAAAATTGAAAATTATCGAAAATATAATGTTTTCAATTAAAGTCACGTAAGAAAAAACGTGAGGGACAATTATAACTCAGTGTTTGGGAATCTAAGACGCAAGTGAATTTCTGATCACATGTATGAATGTGTATATATATACCATATATATGATTTTGTTGATACGATGTACGCATCGTTGACTATACTTTTCGGAATAGTAATCGAGCGACATAAATTATAGGTCGTGATCGTGTTCATTGATTTTCCGTGAATTGTTTCGGTTATTTGATCTTCGGCTTCGACCAAGGTGAGTTCATAGCCTCGCTTTTAAAGTTTTCAATGTTTTTAACTCCGCGAGGGGGATATATTGCTTGTTTTGTGAAATTGAACGCAAACTGTTTTTGATACTTGAATATGATTCCTTCACTACTGAGTATATGCCTTTTTCTGTGTGACTGTTAGTTACCATGTGTTGGTAAGCGCTAATGCATTAAATAGATCTATTGGGTTTGACAACCCTGTCCGGGGTTTGAATCCGTTGGGACCACCCTGTCAAACGGACATTTTGTGGTTAGTATTAGGAGAAGTGGCATACTTCTCGGACATAATTTCGTCCTACGGGATGAATGTGTTAAGTTTCGGTACACGGGCTCTTTAGTTGGAAATCACTATTTTTATAACTTGACTTACGAGCCAACGTTATACGTTTTGTGGAACCCAAAATATGCGTTCTATGTGTTAATTGTAAACTCTATGAATTCACTCAACGTTTTGTTGACTTTTTAAGCATGTATCTCAGGTTAATTGCTGTTGATGGCTGGATGGGACGGAACGCGGATATCAAGGGCGGTGTCTCGATGAAGTAGTGTCATAAACTAAACAAGTGTTTTAGAAATCAAGTCGTGTTGTGACTTTTAGAAATAATTTCTATAATGGTATTGGGACCTATGTAACTCTAATATTTCTAATAAATGAAATTGTGTTTTATAAACGTATCTTTGAACGTTTACTGGGACTCGTGTGCATGTATTATGAAGTAGCACCCCAATCGTTGTATTCCGCTGCGTATCGCATTTTGGGGGTGTTACAGAATACCAACTGGCTGACATCTTCACCAAACCCTTGCCAAGAGAAAGATTCAATTTCTTAACCGAAAAGCTCGGGATGAGAAGCATGACTCCAGAAACGTTGAAATGTCTGGCTGAGGAAACGGACTAGTGATGGTGGTAACTCATATCCTGTATCACATGTACATAAGAAAAACATAAAAACCCAAAATATTTTCCTTTTAATATAAATTTTTCAAAAACAAAATAAAAAATTAAAAAATCAGAAAAGTATAAAAATATGTATCTCTAGCATGTCTTCTGAAAATCGATAACATTTACGGCCTTAGAAATGTCATTTAATAATGATACGAGGCTGTAAATGAAGTTCGAGCAGAAGTTTCAAAAGCTTTCAAAACATGCCAAAATGGCTTGCTATTATTTCAGATAGCAACCCGGTCATAATCTTAAAGGCAAGTTTTTCAAAAAGAAAACTTGACCTCATAACGAGAATTTATTCTCGGGCATGGTCTACTCTATGACCATGCAAAGGCTTGTGATTACGTTGCATCACAACCCGTGCTTCCTATATTCCATAAGTGTACGTGTCAGTGCGCTTATGTGT